>QJNV01000534.1:0-29258 GCA_004155935.1 Monosporascus sp. GIB2
TTATAAAAAAAAAAAAAAAAAAAAAAAAAAAAAAAAAAAAAAAGGACATTTACTGGAAAGAAACACAAATTTTCATAACTACGAAAAATGGTGTTAATAAATAATCGCAATTAGCAGTGGCCGAAAATAATTATCGCAAAAGAATTTAGGCGAAAAAACAGAAATATAGCGTTTACGGTAAGCCCGGACATAATGCGCGTACTTATAAAAAAGATATAAAAACGTTTAGCGACGAAAAATCCGACTAGTTTAAATTAATTTAATATATTATGATTGCTTAATTTGGATTTGTTGTTGCGATATACTAAAAGTGTATAGCTCGCTTGTAAGATACGTTATCATATATTGTAATATTTACGTATAATAAAGCTTTTATTAACAAATATTATAAACTTATTAACTTTTATATGCTATTAATTTATTCCGTCATTGTTTTTCTTTTAATACGTTAATTAAACGTTTAATTTTAATAGTTAAATTAATTGCTCGGTTATTGTCGCATAGGATTTAATTACGTATAAAGTCTTCGAATTTTATATCCGTTCGTCGTTTTTGTTAAAATGTTAAAATGCGTATATATATATCCTATTCTTTCAGGCTTGCGCGGTAAAATTAGAAGAATTTGAATTTATCGTATTTTAAAAAAGAGGATAATAACGCGATAGGGTTAAGTTATAATTAATATATACGTTAGGGTTTAAAAGTAGTAAACGGGTTTTAATTAGGATTTTCGTAGTATTGATAATAAGCTATAATTAAGGTAATCGAATATATATATTATATAATTACAAAATCGTATTATTATTAAGTTATTACATATTTTCGTTTTTTAAAAAAAGTAAATTTATAGAACGGAGCCCATTTTTTGCAATTTTCTCTTAGGCCTTGCTGGCTCGTTATAGAGATTTAGGATTTTTTGAGTTTTGATTAGTTAATATTTAGCGTTATGGAGCGGTACTTAAGTAACTTTGAAGAAATTGAGAAAACGAGCCAGGGAGGCCTGAGCTAGCTGAGGTAAGTGGGACGTTATAACTAATATATTAATGCACAGCTAGAAAAAAATACTGGCCGGGCTTATAACCATAAAACCCTGATATTACGTAAAGAAGCATATAACTAAAGAAGAATTGTATTAAAGGTTACATAACCTCTACAAGGTCCTAGATAAAAGGTAAGGGTAACGAACCCTCCTTATATACATGTAGGTACAGCTATAGCTGAGAGAAAAAGGTACCAGGGGTGTATAAAGTAACCTCCGCTAGGGCTGACTGACGTTGTTAGGTCTGTTACTAGCCGTATTCACGCGTCGGCTGCGTCTGGAAGTGATGGCTCACCTGGAGTGTTGCGACTCCTGTTGGCGATGACAACATCAGCTTCGTCGGACTCGCCGTTTACGTAACCTATACTCATCCAGATTCTAGAGTTTCTCCGTTGTGCAGATAATCACACCCTCCAGGCTGCAAGACAATTACTATCATTCCTATCCAAGCAGGGCGTCCGAACTACGACCAAATCGAACGTAGAAGCCTTGCAAGAATCGAGATGACCTTGGTTCCTAACCTACACTAGTCAACACACCGTCCATGCAATGGGGCATTATTCCTCCGTGTTATGGACCACTCGTACCCTGATGCTGCAAAGTGAGAGAGAATCAATCCACCTTCTCGCAGAAATGCCCGAATCATGACGGCGGATCCATGCAGCCTAGAGACCGAGATCGTGGCATACTTTCGTGCTGACAACGCAGCGGCCGAAATACCATCCGCTCTTACAGTCAAAATGGAGCTGAATACGAGCCTACGGCTCGATGATTGAGGGTGTGGAAGGGTAGGAACGCCTCAGTGAGAAAGGAAATATATAAATAAGTGTCCTTTCGCCCGTCTCGTCCATCGACCCGATCAGTTCCAGACATGCGCTGAGAGCGAACATCCAGAACACAACCGCATCAAAAAAGCATCATGCGTTTTTTCGACGTTATCCTCACCTTGGCGGCCCTTGCTGTGGCCCTGCCATCCGACAAGGGAGGCGAGGCCGAGGTCAAGGCTCGGGAGCCTGAGCCTCTCCCTGACAAGTCCGCCATTGAAGTCAAGGTCTACGAGCGCGACCCCGCGCCAGTTGCTGAGCCCGTCCTGGACGACAAGATTGCCGCCCATGAGAATGAGCGGCGCACTGTCAACCTGTCCCCGCGCAACAATGCCCACGAGGGTAAGTGATATTGGCCTTCTACGTCTCCTGAAGCTCCGTTCCCACGTATATTTGCTGCGGACTCACCCACTCGCCTGGTTTCCACTCACGCTGTGTATTACATAGGACTTCTTCCCCGCCAATGCTCTCCCAGCTCCTACTGTCCCTGCGCCAGCGGTGCCAGAGGTCTGTGGTGCGGCTACTGCACCAGTCCCATGGATGCCATCTACCTGTGCAGGTCGGGCTCCTGCTTGAACGATGTGTTCCAGTGTGGCAGCGGCGGTGCCTGTTGCTCCTATGGCCGTCGCACCAGCTGTGCCAACCGCAATGGTCCTTGCGGTGGCTAAGCTCACCTTCAGTCCATGTAGGTACCGCTGTCGTGGTCTGTGGGTTCTCTGTGCATTCAACATGTATAGAGGCATGGCGGGGCACAAAAGGGGTCTTTTGCCTTTTGCAGAGGGTATTTTGGCGCCTTGATTTCCGCTCGTCACTCTTTCTGAGAGCGCAGGAGGAATGCTTGGGAGATGATAAGGAAGACACGCCGAGGGTGGCCAGCGGGTAAGGTGGTCTAAATCTGGCACATTCCTTCCAATTGCAAACTTGCAATAGGTAAAAACAGTCCTACAAGTAGGTCCCAAATTAAGTATGAAATGCTTATCCTTAATGCCATGATGAAATGAAGTTGATTTCATTGAAAACTCTACACAAATCCAAACGGCGCTAGCGAGGATAGGGAGTTGATTTCATTGAACAGACAAGGGGTTGCGTTGGAAAACAGGGCCGCAAATCAATTGACTGGGAATTCATCTAATGGTCGTCTACGAACAATCGCTCAACGCTGTCATAGGCGGTGACAGGTCCCAATGCGCAACCAACAAAGAATTGTAGCCTAAGACCAGCCATCAACTTTGACCAGTTACCTTGTGCCATTCCGCATTATGACCGTCAAACATCACGCAACTCATGCTTTACCATTCGGGATTTTAGGTTATAGTGGTCATGAGGCCCTATCATTATTTCGAGGTCGGACAACCCCTGTTCTTCCTTTGGTTCAAATTTCACACCGAGAGCACCTTGATTTGTATGCTTGTAACATCTGACGTGCTCGCCAGCTGTCACTCCTTGGTCGGCCACAAAGGGACAATGAAGTATTGTTGCGTGTGTGGAACCACACAACATCTCATCCACCGCCTTTCTGCCCCCGGATTCCTTTTCCACTTTTCCAACAACAACGACAACCCCATCAACAAAGTCACCAGTTTGACTACGTTGCTGTTGTTCCCTCAACAAGTGTTGGTTCATCTGAGCTTAGCATGTGAGCTTGCTCAGCCTCGAGTTCCTAGTTGCATTCCTGGAAAGTCTAGCTATCCCTAAAAGGCTGGAAGATGGACTTTCATAGCTATTCAGAGAACAGCAATGGCTGATCCTATAGAAGATTAAGGATGATTTAACTGTGGTCAACTCTTTTAGACTAGAAACAGCCATGTAAAATTCTTTTCTCCAGCCCGGTTTATGCTTTCGGACGACGCCAGATCGTTTGAACTCTTTACTACAAATGGCAGGTGGGAGAATTTGACAGCTATCTACTGGTTTGTAGTATGTTTCTCTGTTATTATGATATGTAGCCCAGCTGTATTGCTTACGGTATTCCTTCTCATATTCTAGGACCTTGGAAATTGCTTCCGATACAGTTCACATAGGTAAATCTTGGCGGTCAACAACTAGTATCGAGTATGGTTTATTTCTTGAATTATAAGAACTGGTGCTTAAGTAGGTTCTGTATATAGGCGGCGGCAGTGGTCTTACAAGCATCCTTGCACATTAAACATTTGATTGTAGGATTTGTCCAATTTGCCATACTTACTTCAAGGCCATCTTAGGTAGGCTGAAGGCGATCAATGGCGACCAGTTTAGGAGTGGCAGGTTTGCTATTACCATCATCGCCGGCTACTATAGTAGTTTCTTCTACATCGCCTTTAGAGGTTTGAACGGGACTAGGCACTACATTTGCCGATAGGCTGGAGAGTTTGCCGTCATCGACAGAAGTTGCGGGGTCCACGTGGTTAGTGGCTTGGTCTTAGGTTACGCTCTCCCTGGAGGATTGAATAAGAGTCGTTACTAGATCTGGACCAGGAGACTTAGACGGACCCCCGCTATCCTGTGGGAGGATAACAGCATCTATATCGGCACCAAGATCCACGAAGTCAGCCATATTGAATTCGTCGGAAAAGGAGTTATCAGAGTCGGAGCTAAAGGGGGAGTGAAATAAAAGCCCCAAAAGATGGCTAGTGTTCGGCGGAAAGAAAAGCTCTGTCTCCATTAGTAGTCTGAGTATGCCAGGCAGTATAAGTCGAGGAAGGAAAGAGGAAGAGGAAGAGAATAAGCAGGGCAGGGGATCCTAACGGTTTATATACTAGTACAAGTAGTCATAGCCTGTCCGACTCGGTCCTATATCCTCGCCGATTAGTCCTCCCCATATCTGCGACCTGTCCGTCATAGGCAACTCCGGGAAGGGACTGTAAATAACTTGGCGAGTAAGGCAGGCTATTGGGATCTGCCCTCTATTGGTTGCGATGATGGCACGATAACGAAAGGGGGGAGCCCATTGTAGAAGGTGCCGAGTGCTCAGACTGATCTAGTCTAGCATTGGTAGTGGCCTGTATCGGTGACACTGCGCAAAGTCGCCCTCGTACTGCTCGCCACCCATTCCTACTCTCCAGCTACGCGCGTAGTCCCAGCCGGTATATGTGAGAAGAGAGGTTTGAGTGGCTGTAAGCCAGGCCAAGATGTCCCATGCGTAGATTCCAAGGCAGCAAGGTTGAAGCTCGACTCGGCCGTGGCTTGCGACCGGTTGGTTAGGTAGCGCGCTTCGGAGATGGTACCCCCTTGGGTTCAGGGAAGCGAAGGGCAGACATCGACGTTATCGCGAGTGTGGTTGTTGACAGTCGGAGCGCGGCTTAAGGGACCTAGTCCGGGGTCTATCAGAAGACGAGATAGCCTAGCGCGGGCTACATCCTAACTCCGTTAGGGACTTACGTTGACCGCTCAGGATCACATCCGACTTGTAACAGCCAGCCCCTAGGCGTCACGACACTCGCTGCCCATATATCAGCTAACCAACCCACCTCCAAAGGCCGTCCCTCGGAAGCTTCCTGCATATTTAAGCAACTTAGGAGTGCCCTGCCGCGACGATTGTTTCCTCCACCAACATGCTTTATCCGTCTCTCTGCAAACCCCTTCCTGACAAATTCGAGCGCAATGGCACAAGATCCACTACATTGGTTCAGGAGGTTCGTCTCCAAGGCAATTTCTGTTGAGATATCCCTTGAGGCAAGCCAAAGTTCCCTAACCTTGTAGTATAGTGGCCAACGGCCATCTCTAGTACTCAATCGTTGTACAAACGCTGTACGAAGAGGCCCCTAGCGTTGCCCAGTTTTTCGTGGAGGAAATCTCGAAATACTTTAAAGATACTGACAGGAGCGACGATTGTTGAAATTCTTGAAAGCCGCTCAAGTGAGTAGGTAGAGGTTGTAGGACGAGTCCCCTACTTATCCTAATTTAATGCCGAAATACCCCGAAGACATGAGTCACATACCCCAACATATGAGTCACACACTCGTATCCAAGGGGGGGCCTAGTGGAGCCTTAAAACCTTCAACAACGATAACGACGAGGAGGCAGATGCGTTTTCACAGTCAGACCCCCTGTGGAGATACTGACGGGAGCGATGATAACGACGAGGAGCCAGATGCGCCTTCACAATCAGACCCCTCATACTATCCACCTATATCGTCAAGGACCAGAGCAAGCAAGGGCAAGATCACACCAACCGAAGACGACAAACTGCCGGGGGAAGGCACACCTTGTGGAGTAGCGGCTTCTGAAGTCAGACACCAAGAGCTTACTTTTGCGCCCCGTGCGGTCGGATTCCGGGCACTTTTCAAGACTTTTTGCACTGCTTCTGACAACTTTGGCAAGGATCTCGGATAAGATGTTACCGATGACGGTCAAGTCGAATATCGGCTTCGATGGGAAGAACATTTCAGCCTGAAAGAAGATAAAGATATTGCGAAGTGCCATTAACGCTTGAACGATATTTTGATCCGACTTTCGGCATAGAGAAGGCTGGATAAGAAGATAATCTTCCTGTATTTTTCCGCAACCAGCGCCCGGTAGAGCCAATACCAGCGCCATTTGAGGGACTTTGACGGGCGCCTCAGGTACTCGAGATTGAATGCTAGCTGTGTAACGGGTCAGGCCCGTGGAAAGGCTGAGGCCGGGCCTCAGCCACGTGACAGGGCGGAGACCCGTGCCCAGGGAGGCTCCCCACCCAAGACGGCTCGCTCCAAGTCTCAAACCCCTGTGAGGACCGATTGTAAGCGACAGACCCAGTCCGGCGCCTCTTACTAATGATGGCTACGATCCGGGACCTAGGTCCAGACCCGGATCGCCACGTACCGGGTCGCAGGGAGTGTCTGGTCGACGGGGTCATGGAGCGTTATATGGCGAACGCAGGATTCAGCCTGCGAACGTTCGTCATGTATATGTGGGCAGAGGTATATAGATAGCTGCCGGTTCTCGTAATCCGCACCCAGTCTTGTTTCTTATTTAACTCCCAGATAGACTGCAATACGCCCAGATAGGTTGAATCTAAGCCCATCTGTGAACCCTTCACAGCCTGATCTCGGGCCTGACCCGTTACAATAGTGGAATAGTAGAATAAGCGAGCTACTTATAACCGGTCCGAAGTAGGCTTATTCTGGATTACTAAGTTAAAAAGGTATTATTCATTAGAGTATCTTTGGCTGTGTTCTGAGGAAACCTTTCTCTACTAATAGGATGTTGTGTCTTATATAAACACTAATAAGACTCTCCTGTACTTAGGGCTACAACCTCTTTGCCCTTGTGCCGCAAGAGCTATCTCTTCATACCTCCCTCTTTACCATGAACAGCACACCTGCAACGCCTCCCCGAATAAGCTCCTTTCCCCAATCCACACCAGCCTGGTGCAACACCCCCTCGATCTCCCTCCTCAGAATCATCACCAAGTCCCTCTCAGTACCCGCCATCTCAGGGTGATCTTCACGCCACCTAACAACAGGACTCGTCGTGCCCAGCACCATCTCCAGCGTATCAAGGTCCGCAGCCGGCTGGCTGGCGTAGAACTGACCCGCCGGCTCAGAGCCATCCCCCGTCCCCCACTCCTTCCTCACAACGAAGCCTCGTCGAACCCCGGCACGGGTGGGTGCACCGTCCACGGCAGCCGCAGGTCGGCGTACAGCTCGTGACTGAGGCGGTTGCCGTCCACTATGTATGCCTTCAGACTCTGCCCCAGCTTGTGAAAGGCGGCCTGGATTTCATCTGCTTTCGGTGTGGAGGGACTGAAGCTCATCGAACCGCTGGCCCAGAGCACTACTGTCCCGCCTGGCTTCAACACCTACGAGGCTCTTCTCCAGAAGGAAGGCATGTCGAATTGGGTCCTGTCAGATCCGTGTGGTAGCGCTCGCGGTTCTTCCGCCCTCTGGACTATACGGAAGCTTTCTAGTGATATATGCCTTTCGGCTGCTACATTTGCGGGATCACCTCGTGAGTATCTCGGACCGCCTGTTTCACCGCGTTTGGGCGAATGACTCAACCTCTCGCAGGGATCGTTGGCATCATCTGGCCGCTGTCGGTCGTGGCTCAAGAACCTGCGAACTCTCTGGCAACGCGGAGATGGGCGGTTGAGAAGTTGCGTAGCGTCAATCACTCCATAGGATTCCGCCAAGCGGGCTTGCTAGCCGAGAATATCTCTGGAAAGCTGGACGTCATCGAAGGTCAGGCGGACATTTGATAGGTGATGGACTGTCAGACCCAGCTGAAGTCGATCAAACAACTAAGCCTTGGCTCCGTTTGATCAGCTACTAAAGGGGAATAACTTCATACACCTAGGGTCTCGTTTTCTCTCAGCTACAGCTGTATCTACGTGTATTAAGGAGGGTTCACCACCCTCACTTTCTGTAGAAGACCTTCTAGAGGTCTATATTATACTTTTAGTCCCTTAATATATACTGTGGTGGTTAAAAAGTTATTAAAGTTAAATTATAAAGGCTTTAAAATTCGGGGTGTGCAAATTGGGGGGGTGTGCACTAGTACGTGCGCCCCCTCTAAAGGGCCGGATGGGCCTAAAAATGCTGTGAAATGCATACACTGTCAAATGCATTGGCTACACGGTTGTTAGGGGTTATGTAGTACGCCAAGGGCTGGAAGCCTTGGCAGACTTTAGCAGGTCCATGCACAGCCTTGGCTGGCCCTTATCTCCTCGGTGCGAAGGGAGCACAGCAATAAGAGGAGCGGCGTCGACGCTAACCATATATGGAAAAGGTCCACTTTGGGCTCGATACATAGAAAGAACGCGGGTGGGAAACGGGTGCAACGGGTTGCAACAGTTATTGCAACTAGCTTCCTGTCGTTATTTCCTGTTAGCAACCGCGTTTCTAACTAATTTTAAGTATGTTTTAAGGCCAAAATAAGGAGAAAACGAACAGTTATAAACCTTGCAATAAATCAACTTATTTTTATTACCCAAATCGACCCTGCTGCCGTTTACATAAACCCTATTAATAAAGGTACCCTCCGCCCAAACGTACTGCCAAATCTATTAATTAAAAAACATTTCGAACCTTTATTCATTATTTCCTATAATGTTTACGTTAAAACGTTACATATTACGCCGTTAGCCTTAATAAAATGATTTATACCTATGTAAATAATAAAAAAATAAATACGATATACGACTACTTTTAACCCCGACTATAATAAAACGAAATCCCGTTCGTAAACCTATGAATAATATCTAACGGACGTTAATAAAATATATCTATTTTTTTACTTTATATATATAATTACCTTTAAAAATCGATAAAGCTATATTAAAAAGTTGTACCCAAAACCCCATATTACCCTTTTATTCGTTTTTTTACTCGCAATCGATAACAAGCTTTATATCGGCGTTTCCGTATATAAAACCCTTACGATTATCCCGGATTACTTTTTTAACGTTATAACGAATAATTAAATTAAATTTAAAAAATTACATTAAAATTATACATACTTAATTTCTTTATTTATATTAATGAAAACATTGGCAAATTCGGAAAAAAAACTTTTTATAAAATAATAATTCTAAATAAATTTAACACCATAAGTTTTAAAGTATGAATTTTTATAAAAAAGGTCACTTCTGCTAATAAATATAATATTATCTGTAAAAAAATTAAGGGCTTATAAGTATATTACGGAAATAACGTTAAAAAAATAACGTATTAAAAAGCGATAATATTTTTTAATAATACCTAGCATATAATTCTTATTTTAGTTAATAAGCGTAAAATTATCCATTCTAAACCTTATTACATATTTTTTAATAACTTATTTTTTTCGCTATACTTCATTTTGCAATTTCGAAATAAAAGGCTTATATTAATAAATACCGCGTAAGAAAATAAGAAAATTATAAAACGCTTTTTAAATTTAACGATTACCTTAGTTTTAAACTTCTCTTATAACAACGTAATAAACTATTTTATACCTAATAATAAAATAAATTAAATCGCCTAAATTAATATGTTTTTAGTATTATTGCTTATTTCGTTATATTGTAAAACTAATTATATTAAATTATTTCGCGTTCGCCTGAAGTTAAAAAATAAATAAAAAAATTTTACTCGTAAACTTTTCGGAAATAACTAAATAATAATGATTAAAAAAAATTTCGTATAGCTTTCGATTATAACTATCATATAAACAGCGTTAATATTAATAATTAAAAACGTTATAATTTTATATAAAATTATTATTTACGAAAAAACGCAAGCTAAATTATTACTTTTAACTTTCTTCTTTATATTATTATTACGAATTATTTCATCCTTTAGTTAAAGAATTAACTTACCTAAAACTATTTCGAAAACGCTATTAAATTTCGTAAAACCTTTACGAAAAAAACCTTTAAATATTTCGGACCTAAAGTTAATAATAAAAAACTAGCTTTAAAAAATACTTTTCGTAATAATACTATATAAATTCCTTTAAAATAATACCGACGAATTTTATTTAAGCGCGTTATTACTTATTAAACTTACTTAGGTAATACATAACTAAATTAACGGTAAATTAACTTAAAAATAATAAAAAATAATGCTATAAATCGGGCTTTAATAATAAAAATGCGCTTTTGTAATAATATATATAATATATTAATTTGTACTATTAACATATATTGATATAAATATCACAACCGAATTTAGGTATAGATAGAAATATATTGCTATAAGCTAATCTAATTAGTTATTAAAGTTCCATTTTTTTAAGAGCACAGGCTATATCGCCGGTTATTAATTACTGCTATGCTCCCTTTGCACCCGAGGAGATAGCTAGTTAGCTCGCCGACCTCCGTATTCTCTCTTAATTCTACATCTTTATTATCATATCACATTATACGATTTAACTCTTAATAACCGTAGGCGTAGGTGGCCAGGGTTTTACAAGAATTTGTAGCTTTATTACCTCGTAATTTCTTTCGAAATTATAATTTTCAAAGTTTGGCAACCTGCAACAGTGTAACGGCTAGGCTAATTAACCAATTATTAAACCTAAACGTACGGGTTTATATTAGCAGGAGTATCGTATCGTTTAAGCAATAGAAGAATAAGGTAACTTAGTTACGTTTCGTAATATTAAGGGTATCTTAGGTAACAGTTATATTGTAAGTTGTTATTATTTATTTACGGAATAACGAATGTATATATTTTTAAGTAGATTAAGATAACTATTTTAATTTAAGTAAATCCAAATTAGTGGATTAAGATAGATATTTTAATTTAAGCAAATCTGAATTAATAAATTAATATAAATATTTTAATTTAAATAAATCCGAACTAGTAAATTAAAATAGACGTTTTAATTTAAACAAATTCAAAATTACGTAACCTAACCTATTTGAGTCCTATTTCGGTTTCGCCAAAAGACCGTTTTTTAAAGCTTAGCCGATCGTGTTATAATACGATTTCCTTTTTTTAAAATTTTCGCTCCAAAGATTTTTCTAATAAGTAATTATTTTTTGCATTATGTCGAGCCGTTTGGTTAGTCGTAAATTTCGTAATCGTTTTAACCAAAAGGAAAATGTTATTTTTTATACGCCTTATATTATTAAATTTAGTTTTAAAATTATACCGTATACTTTTTATTTTGAGAAAGGTTTAAAATGTGTTATAATTACGGATTTTAAGCGTTATGAATAATGCGTTTATTTGTTAGCAGTTAGTGCTTTAAGGTGCTTACGGCTGGTGAGTTAGGCTGTAGTATGCAGCCTAGGATACCTTTTGTTTGGAAGAAATTTTTTAAGCATGGATTTGTGTATGTAATAAGAGTTTAGCCTAGACGTTTTCAATTTAAAGTAATATTAATATATAGTTTACGCTAGGTTATTATATTTAATTATTATGATTACTAATATGGTAATATCTTTTAGTTAATTAGTAATTTAGTACGTTATACGAAAGTAGTTATTTATAAAGTTAAGTTAATAGAAAGAGCGCAAAATTTTAAAGCGAGTTATTTAGCTAATAAAAAGTTAGTAGTTAACGATAACGAGTAAGTAATTAATCCTTAGGTAGTTCCCTATTAAATAAAGCGGCTTATTAAAAAAAGTTTTTTCTTAATAAGATTTTTTTACGATAGGAGCGTTTTTTAGGACGAAGAATATTATAATAAAGGAAAGGTAGAATAAGAGCTTATATTAAGTGTAGCGGTAGGAAAGAGATTTGCCTTCGGAGCGCTTTTAAAAGGTATTTTATTGCTTTAATTACTTTAATAGTTAAAAAACGACCGATATAAAATTTAAACATAGTAAATTATTATTAATTGAAATAAGTTTTATATTTTTTTAGGTATTAATATAAGTGGTATTAAATATAACGTTAAGATACGAAAGGATAGATATTAATAAGTTAAAAATAAGATTAGGGAGTTAAAGTTTTAAAATAAAAGAAATAACGATTTAATAAAGCGTATAAATAATATAATAATACGGTTAATGGGTACGTTTTAACTTAAAACGCGAAGCTTTAAAAGTTTGCGTAGTATTAGTATCTAATCGAAGGTGTTATAAAGCGCTTTACCTGAGGTTAAGGTAGATAGCTTTAAGAAAGTACCTATTATTTTAGAAAGTGATATAGAGAAGATTAACCTTTTAAAAAATGGCGAAACAAAGCTTAAAAGGTAGTTTATAAAGAAGCCAGACACTCCAAAAAGAAAGAAAAGTAAGCTACCTAAGGGAAAAGGAGTAATATGTAATAACTTTAATAATTTAAATAGTTTTTCTTTTAAAAAAATTTAGTTGAAAGTCCCTTAAAAAAGAAGAAAAATCGTTACAGCTTACTTAAAAGCTTCCTTAATAATAGCTCCAGCAGTTTAAATAACTTTAACAAGTAAGACTTTAGCTTAAAGAATAGGAAAAAGAATTTTACAAATTTAGTAATAGAGATAATTCGAAGTTACATTAGAAATATTTTAATTTTACCCTAAACAAGGAGAACTATTTGGCAGGTTAGGCTAACTGGGAGTTTTGAAATAACGCTTTAAATTTTACGATAGAAAAGATTAATTATAAAAACGGATTAAAGTTAGATTAATTAAACCAGTTTCATTTAACGAAATTTATTACTAAAATTTATAAAAAAACGCGCTTAAAGTTAATTATAGGTATTAAAAAAGATACGAAAATATTAAAAACGTTTTAAAGAATTTCTATAATAATAAGTAAATTCCGATAAAGATTTTTTTAGAAAAGGTTTAATAAGGTTACTTATAACGAAAAAAACCTATTATAATTTATTATTAAGTTTTAAAAAAATTTTCGGAAAATAAAAAATTATAATATACGATTTAAAACAAAAAAGTAAATTACTATATTCCTTATTATTATAAAAAACCGCGTTAACAATTAATGTAAAACCATTTAATTAATATTACGACAAACGGATTATTTTTCTAGTAGCAAATCGACGATTTTAATAACGAATTCCATAACCGTACTAATAGGAAAAAAAGAATAATAATGGACGGTTATATAACGTCTGAAAGGGCAAAAGAAATACACGAGATAGTAAACCCGTATAAAATAAGAATGGATAGCTATTTTGCTTCAATTATAGTAAATATAGGCATATAGTAAAAGATTACCCTAAGCTATAAAAAGAGAAAACCGGCAAAGGCAAGAAAGGAAAATAAGGTTAAAATGATAGTTAATGTTAGAGCAATAATAATAGCAATAATAATTAAAACAACCGAAATAACAGCTTTCGTAATACTCGTAGCGGTAATTAAAGCGAGAAGTAATTTATTCTTAAAGGTTTAAAAAAATTTATATCGATTAAATAGAAAAGTTTTTAACGCCTATATTAACGGATAGTAGCTTTAGTACCTTATGTGGTAATATGATAAAATAATTTAAAAGGCTAACGTTACCGTAATTTTAATGGTCGAAAACGTTAAGGCAGTTAAAGTAACTAAAGTTATAGTAATAGCTGATTGTACCGATTATATAGAGATTAAAAGCCGTAAACATTATAAGCTATAGGCAAGTTAGAACTTTAGGCTATAAGGAATTAATTGTTTTAAGCTGCAGCTGTAGACGACTAAGAGTTTTAAGCTTTAGGTAATTAATTACGTTGAAGTTAATAGCGTTAATAACTTTGTTAAAATTAAATTATAGGTGGTTAATTGCATTAAAGTAATTATTATAAGTAGTATTATACTGTTATATATGTATTTATTTATAGAAAATAATAAAAATAAGTTATTTAAGATTTAGGTACGAACGTTAATATTATTAATAATATCGGCGATTTTGAAAAAGACTTAATATTAGATATTAAGTTTAAAGGAAGTTAAATTATGATAAGTAGAAAACCTATAGCTATTATTTTTATCGATACTGTAAAATAACCTTTAAAAGGTCCCCATAAAAAAATAACGAAATTATAATAAAATATACGTTATATAGTAGCAACTTTCTACGAAAGGTATTTTTTAGAAAGATATTTTATAAAAAAGAGGTTATCTAAATAGAAATACTTTGGTTAGTTTTAATAAGAGTAAATTAATAACTATTAACGTTTCCCGAAAAGGATTTTTTTTATAGCTTTATAGGAAGCTAAAACCTACTATTAAGGGCCCGGAATTTTTAAACGACGGGAACCAGCAATAGAAATACGGGCTAGGGGGGTTATTTAGTAAGAAAGATAACGGTGCTAACAACTTAAGAGTAATTTTTGTGTGAGCATTTAAGGATGGCAAGGTTTTTATAATAAACGAAGTTATAAAAAAAATTATCTTTTAATATTGCCGCCTTTATTATTTTAGTATTAAACGGTTAATTTGAATTATTAAAAAGTTTACGAAGATAAACTTAAATTTTAATAATATAAAATCGCTTTTTTATATAATTTATAACGAAAAAAAGATACAGAAGATACTGTTTATTAATTTATAAAAAAAAGTAACATACGTAAGAAAAATTATTTAATATGACGTAAGAGCCGTTTAACCTGTTAATATCGAAAATAAAGGGTATTTCGGGTTTATTATAAACGGTTTATTGCGTTATAAGAAGTATTGTTTATTTAGAATTAAAGATAAGGGACAGCAAAACTTATATATTTATATTACTTAAATATTTAAACGTTTGGCAGTTGTTGGAAATAAAAAGATATAGATTTTATATTTTAACGGCGGTAAAGAGTTCGGTATAATGATCGTCGAGAATTTTTGCGTAATGGAAAATATTAAGCTGGTAATTTCTAACGCTTATAATTAATATTTAAATAGAATTATAAAACGCGGTATATAATTTTTTTTAAAACGAAATACGCGTAATTATAACGTAAATAAAAATGCTGATATATTTTTAGAACTTTATAATAGAGGTTATAACGTATACCGTTAACCGAATTAAATAATTAATAATAAAAAACATAATATTAATCGAATACATTAAGAACGTATTCGAATTAAATAAGTTTTATAAGTTTAATAATAACTACTTTTACATTTTTAGTAGTAAGTATATAATGTTAATCGATAAAAATTACAGAACTAAGTTAAAAAAATTTAATAACCTATAAAACGAAAAAAAGTGCTATTAAGTTATTAAGGAATATATAATTATAAGGTATAGTTGTTAAAAGGCGACAAATTACTAATAACGCTATATGTTATTACTTATAAAAACCTAAAAAAATTAGAATAATTTTTTAGCTCGAAAAATATTATTTAGTTATTTTCGTAGCTTATATAAAAACGTTTGAGATACCGTTAAAAGCAAGGCGTTAAAGTAAAGAATAAAAATTTATAACGTCGTTTCGAAGGACGATACAGATTAGAAAACTAAGTAAATTTAACGAAAAAAGGGACGCCCGAAAAAAACGGTCCCTAAATTATATACCCTAAAAACCCCGGACGAAGCCTTAAAGTTAATACGTAAGTTAAAGCTAGCTTTAACCTAAAAAGGCGATAATTACGACTTATACTCGTACCCTTTTCATTTTTATTTATTGTTAACTGATGTCGACGATGAAAACGGCTATAAGTTATATATTATAATAAATGATAGCCCGTTACTAAAAGGAATAATAAAAAGTTTAAAACGCGAAATATAGCTTAAAGTTATTTTTATTAACATTAAGAAAAAACTTTTAGCGCGGAATTTTCTGTTTTACATTAAAGAATAAGGGTTATAAGTACCTAATAAACGCGAAATAAGTGCTAAAGAAAAAGTACACGTTTATAAAAAAGCTAAAAAACTACAAAACCCGTATTTATATTAAAGGAATAATTCGATACGTACTTAAAAAATGGGAAAATATACCGGTTTTATCTTAAAAAACTTAGTAAATTAATAAATTTTTTATACAGCTTAAAGTAAGCCGAAATTATATAATAGAAAAAAGTTAAAAAAATATTTACGAAATAAAACATTCGTTTATTAATTTCAGATAACGCGATTTACCGCAATAAGTAGTTAGAGAATGTTATCGTTTCGTACGTTAATAATTTCCTACTTATAGGACTTAACTTATAACGTTTAAAAAATATTACTAACAGAATCGTTAAAAACGTACTTAAAAAAACTTAAAAGATATTAAGTAATACCTAAGCGTACGAATAATACGTTCGTTATTTATTAAAAACGTTAAACTAAACTAGTAATAATATATCAAGAAGTTATTAAAATTATTAAAATTAAATACCATACGGAAATAACTTACGATATTTATTAAAAATTAGTTGTAATACGTAATAAACTATAAAGGCGTAATTAGTAAAAAAGATAGATACAAGTACGTAAATTTTATAAGGAAATTTAACTTCCTTAATTATATTAGCAAACCGGATATAACGTTTATAACGTTAACTTGGGTTAACTTTATAAGTAACCTATCCCCAAAGTATTAAAAATGCATTAAAAAATTACTACGGTACCTAAACGATACTGCAAATCTATTTTTTCGGTACCGGAATCTAGACAAAAAATATCTATACCGGAAATATAATAACTTAAGCCTGTTCGAAACAATAAATATAAACTTTACAAACTATAATAAATTAACTGAATCTATTATAGGCTGCGTATTTTTTATAACTAAAGTACCCATTTTGTAATTTTTAAAATTATAAGGCGTTATTACCAAATATATTATTAAAATAGAATACGTAAAGGCGGGAATAGTTATAACAGAGATAACTAAGATTAGGAACTTTCTAATAAAGCTAAAACTTATGCTTAAAAGCCTTATTCCCATTTTAAAGGACAATATGAATGTATTAAAATAAATAATAAAGATATAGATAACCATAAAAAAACGCTACATTTAATTAAAATATAATTACGTCCGTTAAAAGACATTAAAAAGTAATATCAGTTTCCAATACGTTAAAAGTAAGGATAACCCAGTAAATAAGCTTACGAAGCTATTAAATAAAACTAATTTCAAGCGATTCGTAGCGAACTTAAAATTCGAAAAGATATAGAAATTTGAAATTAATAGAAATAGGGGTTTCATTTCTTAATAAATTAAAACTTAATTAATTATTTTCGAGGATTTAATAACCGAGATTACTTAAAGCAAGAGGGCATATTAGCAATTAATGCTTTAAAGTACTTACGACTGGTGGGTTAGGCTGCAGGATATAGCCTAGGACACCCTTTATCTAGAAAAAGCTCTTTAAGCATAGATTTGTATATGAAATAGAAGCTTGGCCCAGACGTTTTTAGTTTAAAGCAACATCAATACACAATTTGCGCCAGGCTACTGCATTTGATCACTGTAACTGCTGATATTGTTATATTAACTGTCGTTGCCACGGATACGCGATTCCGCTTTATTTTTTTTAAAAAATTATTAGTCGTATTAAAGATTGTTTAAACTAAGAGGAGTAGCTTATATAGGAGCGTTTTTTATAGTTTCGACAAGATATTTTAAATAAAATTTTCGAAATTTTCGAATAGATTTCGCGTTTTATTCGTTTGAGAAAATAGCAGGTTTTTTTTTCACAAAAAGGGATTAAGATGATTCGTTAAAGGGTGGAGAGTTTGGATGAGTTAGAGGATTAAAAATAATTAAAAGAGTAAGGTTGTCCGAAGGCTGAAGTACTTACTGCCTTTTTTATAGATTAGCCGGTTTCTAATAGCATCGATTAGTTTTTTGTAGATAGTTTAAACTAGGATGCTATTTTTGGCTCTGCCGTTACTAGTAGAAATTTTTTAATAACTGTTAAGCGTTTATAAGATCTTTTACAGGTTTTTAGATATTTTTAAAATCCGGGTAGTTTTTTATTTAATTATATATTAGATAAATCTATCGATTTTTCGTATATTAAGGATTTTCTTCGTTTCGTACATTTATTCGTTTTTTATTTTTACCTTATTTTGTTTAGTATATATTTTAATCGTATTTATTATTAATTCGAGTCAAGATATATGAAAAATTGGATGGAGTTTAACCTTAGGTAATAATTTGAATTGGTACTTATTTTTCGAGATTTTCTTAATAGTTTTGTAAGCGCTAATATATTTGAAATTAAATTTTTAACTTAAGCGTTTTATTTGGATGTTTTTGGTAGTTAAGTAATTTTTTTTTTTTTGAAAAGGTTGGTTTTTTTAATCGTTTTTAGTTATAATATTTCGATATTTGGTTACGTACGAATTTAAGCTTTATTTTTATTTCCTGGTATAACTGCTTAAGTTATTTTAACGTAAGGATAATTGTAATATTAAGGGGGCTTTTTTTTTATACTTTTTTATAAACTTTTAAGGTAAACTTAAAATTAACTATTAACGGGGTTATTTTAATATTTTCGTAATAATTAATATTATAAGTTAATTAAGCCGTAGGCAATCTTTTAACCTAGTTATTATATTTTATAATTAATATAACATCGTAGGTACGTTTTTAATATTTAGTTTTATCGTGTTGTTTGCCCGTTTCTTTAGGGTCGAAATGTATTAGATAATTTGTAGTTTAAACCGATTTGTACTATTACGTTTTGCTAAAATTTAAAGGTAAACGTCGTACCTTTATCCAAAATAATTTCGTATGGTAATCTATATATATTAAAAATATTTTTGAAAAAAATATACGTTATTTGTTTAACGTTGGTATTTTCGTTATAAAATAAAAAATAAGGAAATTTTATAAATTGATTAATAATTACAAAAATATTATCATAATGTATATTCGTAATTGGGTTTTTTAATAAAAGGAATTTAGTAATAAAATTTATCATAATAAAATTTTATAATCGTTTTACGATTGATAATAGTTGTAACTTTCCGTATAATTTATATTATCGTGTTTTTACTTTAACGCAAACGTTATATTGGCGTACAAATTTTTGTATTATATTTTTTATTTTAAACAACTAATACGTACTTTAAAAACGTTTTAAAGTCTTAGAATTTCCTAAGTATTTCTATAGTTAATATTCGTATATATTTCATATTATGTTTTTCTAATATTTTTCTAAAATTTATAGTTTATTTATTTGTTTTTATAAATTATTGTTATATATTTTAATTTTTTAATATATGTTTAAAGGTACCGTTCGTATTATTGCGATTTGTCGTAAACGTAATTATTTTTTATAATAATGTCGAAAATTACATAATTAATTTTAGCTGTTTTTTTTTTCAAAATTTGATTTTTTGTTAAAGGCGTTAATTTTGCCATTTTCGGAGCTTTTTCTATAAATAATAATAAAATCGTATTTCGTTAATTTTTTTACATAACGATATTATCGTGCAGTAAGTTTTTTGCTCGTAATAAATTAAATAAAACTTTTATAATTCGTATAAATTTTAATTTAATATTAGTTACTTTTAAGAAAATATTTAAATTCGCGAAATGTTTTGATAATAGTTATGAATTTTTTTTTAAGAATAACGTAACGTAATTTAGGTTTTTATAATTTAAAATAAAAAATAATAAGCTGTAATATTTTTTAATCATTTTATTATCCGATTGTTACGCCTAAAGTATAATTTAACGTATTGGTTTTTAATTTAATTAAGCGGCTTGAATTGTATATAATTAATATTAATTAACTGATAATATTTTTTGAATTTGTTAAAAAAAAATTTTTGTTTCTGGCGTGTATTAAATTTTTTCTTTTTTTTTAGTAAGTTTATTCAAAGGTATTATTATCCGGCTAAAATTTTAATAAACTTTCGATAATAATATCAAATTTAAAAAAGGTTTATACTTTTTTAATTATGGTAAGTTTTATTTAATTTCGTATTGCTGTGATTTTTTTAAGGTTTATTTTGATATATCCGTAAATAATAATATAGTTTAAGTACTTTATTTTTTACGTATAGAATTAGCTTTTTTTTGCGTTAATTAACAAATTGGCGTTTTAAAATAACTATAATATTTTATGGATATACTTTTCGTGTTATTTTTTAGTTTTTGAGAAAATGAGAATATCGTCGAGGTAGCATATTATAAAAATATCGAGGTATTCTTTAAGAACGTAATTAACTATATGCTAAAAGGTAACGGGTATGTTAATAAGTTTTATAAAGGTAATAAGGTATTCGTATAGGCTATATTTAGTTCGAAATGCCGTTTTCCATTTATGGCTTTTTTTAATTCGAATTAGGTAATATCCGTTTTTAAGGTTAAAAATGGTAAACTATTAAACTTAGTAAAAACGATTTTTTATTTTATTAATTAAGGATAATAGTATTCGATTTTTAATTGTAATATTATTAATCTAGCGGTAATTTATAATTAATCGTAACTTTTCCTTTTTTTAAGTACGAAAAATATAAGGTATTTAGCTGGTATTTTCGCTAATTAAATTTATTCTTTTTTTGATCGATTTTTTAGGTATTTTTAAGCGTATATAGTTTTATTTTATTAAGATTGTAGATAAGGTAAAACTTGATAAATATTTCCTTTTTAAGGATAATTTTATAGTTTTATTTATTATGTTCTACTAATTTTATTTCGAACTTTTTTCGAAATAGACGTTTATATTTATAATATTATAGTAGTATATTAATAAAGTTTTTTTAATTTTTTAGGTTATTGTTATAAATTATTATTTACTTGCTGTAATATCGCCCGGATAATGGTAATAATACGTCGTATTTTTTTGTAATGCTTATTTTTTTTTTGTATATTTTTATAGGTAATAAGGTATTTGTTATGTTTTTATACCGGTATTTATCGTTATTTTCGATCTAATATTAAGATTATTGTCGTTTTTTTATATATTTATCGCTAGGTTATAAAGCGAATTTTACTTGGCCAATTTTCTAGCCGATTAAAAGGTTATACTAGCGCAATTATACTTTGCCTAAGATTATGTCGTAATTTTTTAACGGTATTATGTCGAAATTAATTATTATATATTTTTCTGAGATAAAAATATCAAGGTAATTAATTTCGCGTGTAATTTTTTCGTTATCGTAAAGGAATAATTACTTTTTAGTAATATTTACAATGTAAGGCCTTTTTTTATATCTTTATAATAATTTAAGTTTGTTAATTATCTTAAATATAATATAATTATTTCCTAAAACTTTGTGATTTATTTTAATAGTATACTAGTATATTTTAATCCGTATTTTTAAAATAATAAAGTTGTTATTATTACTTATTACTACTAAAGCTTTTTTTAGAAAATTTTTCCATTTCTTTTAGGTTTTGTTATTTTGCGGTTTTTTTACAGGTAATTTTTACCTTTTAGGTTTTACTTAAACTGTCGTATTTATTTAGATAACTAATCGATTTCCTTTCGCGATTATTTTATATATTATTATTATTATTTTATTTCGTTTTTTAGTTTATTATTTCGTTTTTCGAGTTATTAATTAATTATTTATAGTTATTGCATATATTTCTGTTATTATCATACTTATGCTTTTAAGTTTTTAAAGTAATCGTTTTATATTTCGAATAATTCCTTACTAACATATTCTAGCGCAATATTTTCCAGATTGCTGTACTGCCGTATATTATTTTTAATTATCTATCGTTTTTCTAAATCGGTGGTATATGCTAACTAAATTTATAATTCCGTAATAGTTTATTAGTAATATTTTGTAATTATTTTTTAAACTAGCTTTTTTTCATTTAATAGTTGTATTATTCGTAATAATAAAAGGAGTCCTTTTGTAGGCATTATTTTCTTTCGGGCTAACTTTATACGGCCGTTTTTTGATCGATATTTTTTTACGGGCTAATGGTTCGAAGGTGTTAATATTATTATTTGTCGTTTTTGTTATTTTCTATTTTATTAAGAAAGTCGGATTTTTTAGGATTATGCGTATAATGCGTTAATAAATAGATCGTTTTCATTTTATATGATCGGGGTATTAGGTACATTTATAATGTAAGGCATATATTCGTCTATATCGATTTGAAGTTCTAGAATAAACGGTTTCGGTTTATTCTTAATATTTTCGTAGCTATTTGTTAATTATCCAAGTTATTTATTGTTATATTTATTTTTATTATTTTTGTAAAAATGTTATTTCTTTAACGAATTTCTTTTCCTGCGACTTTCATTATTGTTTAAGGTATTATTATACCCCGGCCTAAGATAATTTTTTAACCTTTTTTTGAGCGCGTTATATTTTTGCATACGAAAGTCCCGAGGGGCGCCCTCCTTTTTTTGTTATTGTAAGAGTTTTTCCATTTTGATTATTTTAAGATTATCTCGTAGGTACCGGGGTTTATGGCTGGTCTTGTCGAGGTTTCTTAGGTGATTTATATTAAGATATTTTATGAGTTATTTTACCGCAATTCCAGTATTTGATTTGTCGTATTTCCTGCTGCTAAATAGCTTCGATTTTTATAGGTCCTAGTTCTATTCCGTATAAGGTATTATCTTTCCTAGGGATATTAGTATTTGCCGAATATCGGGGCTTATTGTTACTCCGAATACCTATTTTTAAGATATATCGTTCTTGTCTTTCTTATCGTTGTTTAAATTATCGATTATCAATCTTGATAGCTTTTACGACGTACTAATCTAAGGTGATAAGCCTTTTAATCCGAATCATTTTATCTTTAATATCGTTCTTAAATTTTTTGTAAAACATATCGATTAAAACTTCTTTTTTTTTATCTCCTTATCTTACTTTAGTGATTAAGGTTTTAAAATTAATAACGTACTTAAATATAAATCCTTTTTAATTTAAGTTGAAAATCTTTTATATTATAAATCGTTCCTTATTTAAGTTGCTAAAATTAAAACAAAGTTTATTTTTAAAGTTATTATATAGCGACAAAATTTCGTTCGTTAATTTTTTTCGATTGTTTTTAATATTTTTTAAGTAATCTCTTATAATAAGTTTAAACTAATTTGTTGCATTTCTAGTAAGGTACGTTTTTATAACAAAAATGCGATCTGGGACGTTGTTAATATTTAGGAAACGTAAATAAATACGTACTTAAATAAAAAAAATCTATAGATTTCTTTTTTTACTATAAGGTTCCGGTTTTTTAGGCTTTATCTTGGCGATGGTAGTTACTATAAGTGAAATACCTTTTACTTTAGCAACGAATCGCTAAAATTCTTCTTCGAACTACTAAATACGGGCCTAAAGCTATTAGGTAAGAATTTTTTAAAAACTAGTTAATATCTTAATAATATTAAATATTGCTTAAAATTTAACAATATTATTAAATAAAAGCTTACAACGTATAACAATTAAATTAGTTAATTAATTATTAAATTTAAACGTACGAGTTTATATTAGTAGGAGTATTATATTATTTAAGCAATAAAAAAACAAAATAGCTTAATTACGTTTCGTAATACTAAAAGTATCTTAAATAATAAAATTATATTGCAAATTATCGCTATTTATTTACGGAATAACGAATGTATATATCTTTAGGTAAATTAAGATAACTATCTTAATCCAAGCAAATCCGAACTGGTGGATTAAAATAAATATCTTAATCCAAGCAAATTCAAATTCACGTAACCTAACCCATTTAGGTCCTGTTTTTTTCGCCAAGAGACCGTTTCCTAAGGCCTAGCCGATCGTGTCATAACAGATAGCTGTAAGTATTAACCAGAATGATTTGCAATGTTCAAGCCCATACAAATTCGTATGCGATTCTACCAGGCTGTGTAACGGGCATAGCGTAGGTAACTAAATATATCCCCTGTTGTATGCCGAATAATTATTCCGCATTATTATCTAGCCGACGCGAATAAATTACAGCAATGGGTAGCTCGCAAGCACATTTCTGATATGTGGTTTAGAAATGGACACGCTGGCGGCCAGTTAATCGATTCATAACGGAAATAATGCTGCTCCCCTTATGTGTGAGTTAATGCTGTAACCGCTGGGTATGAAGGGTAACTTAAATTACCTAGTTATTATGTAATACTTATAGAGTACATCGGCTAGGAGCAACGCCGTTCCTAACTCAGGTGCAGTTCGGGAACTTTTAGCATGGCTTGCAATGGGCATTTCGGAAAATTTCAGTATACTGTATGTAGGCTGGTAGTTCTAAAAAAATACTTAGGTTTGTCCAACGATGTACCTGGGACTTGTGCCCTAAATATTTCAAGGTAACCGAATATTTTACTAATAAAGATGATCTTTAGTTTTGGGTAAGATATTTAATAAACGTTCATTAGATATATCGTCCACAAAGTAAGTATTATACCTACCAGCAAAACATTTAGCAGTTTGAAATACCTGGTGTACAAGCTCCGTAATACATCGCTGGAAAACCTAAGTATTTTCAGAATGAGCAGGTTATGCGGAAAGTTCCTTAACCACCCCTAAACTAGAAAGAGCAGGTACACTGTGGCCATGAACCTCCAAGTCTTGAAACATATTTTTTGAACGTAGGCCAAGCTTGATGCTCATAACGCCTGCGGGCAAATTCGGCAAGCTCCGCAAGGACGGTAACTTACCGTTAGTCCTTGAGCATAGCCCATCCCTGTTGGACGTCTCGTTTCCTTACTCTGGGTGGAAGCAACAGCGTTGATATAAGTCTTTAATTGAGAGTGTATTTTCGAATTTTGTATAGCCTACGAAGCGTGTCGAACCATCCCCCAAAAGGAGTGGTGAGCTCAGGGGTTACCTTGTGCCACATGCGTCTATCGGATGTGCTGCTCTTATAACACTAACTGTCTAGTTCGTCAAAACATTGGATTAAAAGGGTTATGCATTTAGAGATGATTGAACATACCCTCCACGTTAGGTTGCGTGCATGCATCTATGTTATGCCTCCTAATTTCAGCCTCGTTCAAAAGCCAAGGGTTGTTTTGTTTAAGGTCAATAAAGTTATATAGATCGGCAGCAGGTTACTTCATGGTGTGTCTGCCCCGCGAAACGACATGTATCGCAGATACAGGAGAATTGCAACCCTCTAGAGAAATCTGATCCTGTTTTCCGCGAATTGCGCTTCACCGACGCTCCCACAATGGCTTCCGCCTCAAGGCATTGGCTGGACAAGGTTTACCTTGCGTACTTCATCATCCACATTCCAGTTCTCTTGTGTACGTACACCTCGATGTCATGAGTCCCAAGGCCTACTCGGATACCCCAACCTGCATTGACGCCCTGAGCCCCTCACCTGCGCCGCGGCAAGGCCTCGCCTCTGATTATCTCCACCTCTGCCTACTCTCACGGCAACAAGTCTCCGCCTTCTAACACCCTCTGCAGGCGTAGACCTCGTCCCGCTCTACCCGGCGCGCCTCTGGGTGCCCGCGGAAGCGCCGCTGCACTTCCTGCAGGAGCTGCGGGCGTACTACCTAGCGACATACGGGGACCAGTTCTTCGCGCCGTCACCGCCGGCGGTCATCCCGAGCTTCTTCCCGCTGTTCGCGCTCATGGAACTGGTCTTTCACCTACCCGTGTCCGTGTGGGCCGTGGGCCGGCTGTCCCGCCGTTCGGGATCGGGCCTCGATGGCGCCGCCGAGCTGCTGCTGCTCGTCTACGGCCTCCAGACCGCGCTCACCACCGCCACTTGCATGTATGAGGCCTGGCTCTGGGACCCGGCTGTCGTGACCTCGCGCCAGAAGCTCGTGCTCCTCGGCGGCCTGTACGGGGGCTACCTGGCTCTTGGTGAGTGGACACGGGCGATCCTCGGCTCTGTGCTGCTGTTTGCTGATGAATATGTGTGCAGCGGTCGTCTTGACGATCGATATGTACGCGCGTTTATTGAGACGCGTCAATGCTGCGGATAAGGCGAAGAAGAGTCAATGAGTCGCCATGCACTTCAATTAGAGTACTCGAACCGCGGTCTACTTCTCGTGAGATCGCAGGGGTTAAAAAGTCTAGAACCAGAGATCGGCCGATGCGACATAGGCGATACTAATTAAATAGATATATGTACATAGGACCGGAACACTTCATCTGGTCATAACGAGACCGAATTCACCAGCCGAGAACTCCTTTTTGGCGTAACCCATCGATTCACAAAGTTTAACGTCCCTCGTGTCGATATTTAAAAATGTACAAGAAGCCCACTCGTAATTCCGTCACCCAATGTCAATGCCTAATCTCGTTTTGCAATACCCCATCCATTACCCACACCATTCAGCCCGTAGCCCAAAGGCGTCGCCCCGCCGAGACCCCGCCCCTTCAACCTCTTAGGTAGGATGACACCGAAGAAGTACACGGCCGACGACAGAACGCCCGCGATAAAAGAAACGAGGGCATAGAAGATCGTGCTAGCGTAGACGTGGCCGCCCATACCGGCCCATTCCACCTTCCCTTCCGTCTTGGGCAGCGCCGGGGTCGGGAACCACCTCACACTGAAGCTGAGCGGCAGCGGGTCGCCGATGACGAGCCGCATCGTCTGACTTCCCTCCATGTGGCTCAGCGGGCTCGTGCTGTAGGCGGCGCCGCTGTCCAGCACGCCGCTGTCGTGGGGGTGGATGTGCTGCTTCGGCGTGCTGTGCAGTAGGATGTTGAGGTGAGTGCTGATGTGAAGGTGGCTGCGCTGCAGGGTGCCGGCGAGGGCGAAGACGAGCGGGATGTACTCCTGGACGTAGGGCTTCTCACCGACGACCTCGACGTGCGCGGGCGGACGCGCGGGCAGGCGGCAGGCCAGCGGCGCGTCGCTGTGGATGTAGAACTCGAGCAGGTGGAAGAAGGGGTCGTCGACCATTGGGATCGTGCAGTTCATCTCCGTCTCGACGCCGTAGTGGAACTCGAGCGGCTTTCCCGTCTCGTTGCACGTCGGGAAGGGTATCCATTCTATCTCGTCCTTCTCGTCCTGGATGTGCTCGCCCGTTTCCCTGCGAGTCAGAGCGGATCAGACGAAATGCGTCCCGAGTTCACATCAACGGAGGGCAATGCAGGTGGGTAGGAGGTAGGAAGTAGAACCTTACATGCTCCTGTTCATGCACTCGACCGATATGGGAGCGCCATAATGGTACGAGGGCAGAGACCCTTCCTTGAGGTCTACGGACGCCGCAGCAATCTTGGCCAGGACCACCAGCGCGCATACGAGGGCGTGCGCGATTGAGAGCATGTTGTGTTGGGTCGCATATGATGTGCTCTCATGCCGTGATATCGATGTTATGGCTTCAGCGAGAGCACATATGGTTATGCGCCCCTTTCGGCAGCTAACTTATTGGGCGTACTGTTCGAGAACTGCGGAATGCTGGTCAGCATGTCGTCGCAAAGCGGACGGTTCAAAAGAGAAGGCTGAATGAGAGCCTGGTCAAATTATCGGAAATGGTTAAGCCTCAAGGTTTGGTGGATATCACAGTACCGGGACTAAGAAATAGATTTCCGATTGCTGCATTCACCCACGGTTCAAACCCGGTTCATGTCATACATGCAATAAGCGCGTTAAGTCACGTTCGACTTCGCTCCGGTCCTCTCGTAGTTACAGGGCAGACTCCGTGCAACTCTCGTCTCATTCGCACCTTGCACTCTCGGCTATCCAAGGGAGGAATTAACCATGTTGATGTCTATTAAACAATGTGGAAAAGTAAAGTCCGCAGCTCTCCTTCCGTGGTCTATTTGGGTATTCAACCTCCCATGTCTCCTTCATTTGAGTGATATTCCAATACCACGTACAATCTCGCCAATTACATCGGTTTCTGACATGTCGCGACAATCATCTTCCAAGTCTGATCCCATCCTTGGTTGTTATGCTTGTCCTTGAGGTGCTTCACGATATGCTCGTCTAACATACCATTCGCCTTCTGCTTGCTCTCTTCGCTCCAGTATGTGTTTACTATCCAGTGCTTCATCATGTCGAAAGACTGGAGATAGTGCTCGGCACTATCCACGTGGACGGTATGGATCATCGTATTTGTTTCGATCTTCTGGAACCCACCGTCCCTCAGCTCTTTCTCGATGCCACTTTCCTCGGTCCATTGAAGCTGTCCGTGCGGGGCCATGGGCAGCGGGTTCGGGATGGGAGCCTCGAAGGGCAGTGCCTCGAAGCAAGACCTCATATCCGGTAGCCAGCCTTCATTGTCCTTGTGCCAGACGGTGAAGCCAAATTTCCCGCCGGGTTGCAGGAGTCGCATGGTATCTATCATTGTGTCAGCAGCGCCGCTAGGACTCGTATCTTGGTTCTGTTGACCTACCGCGTAGCACTGCCTGGGGATTTGGAATCAAATGCATGGCAAAGTTGATGCTGATATGCGAGTAGGACGCATCCGGAAGCCCAGAATTCTACCGAGAGATGAGATTCCCCTGTCTAAGCTGAGGTCTATCGCGCGCTTTGGACGTACCTGAGCATCGAGAACGGCAGTCTCGATGTTCGACCACCCGTTCGCCACAACTCTTCGCTTCAGGATGCCCACCAGATTCTCATTGAAGTCGGCGCATAGGACCTTGCTCCGCGCGAGCACTTGCGCATCGACCTGGTCATGTAGCTCAGCGGCGATAGGGCCGACCCCACAGGCATGGTCCAAGAGTCTGAAGGGCGCCGTGACGGACTTGTCAAGGCCCATCTGAGCGAGCAAGATTCTAGCCGGCGACCGCATAATAAGCTCTGAGTCATTGATGAACTTCGCAAGACCTTCGTCGTCGAGTCCGTTGCTGAAGCTCGCAAAGAGCTTCTGGAGTTCCTTCTGGTGTGCGCTTGCCATCTTGTGAAGTGTTGGCTGGATGATGCTTCGGTTCACTGCAGTACAGCTTAATCAAAGGACATAGTCAGACTGCTATGCCGAACACATTTCATGGTATCAATTGTTGGTTTATATACTCTTGTGGTCTGAGAATGAAGTCCCCGGAAAGTCTCCGAAAGATGTCACCGTGATGGTTATCTGCGGCGGGTCTCATAGGTCGGCAATGCCAAGATAGCACGAAGTCACTCGCTTATTCGTTAATCTAACTTCGCCATTTCTTTAGGCCACTAGGGTGCTTGTCGAAAGTGTCAGGACAGTATCATTAGTGTGGGAAGATGTTTCTTATTCAAGTCGATGCCACGAAACTCGTACACGATACCGGTAGTCCGTGCTGGCAAGATCTTTAACGAAACCGTCTCGTTCAAAATAGCCAAATCCCACAAAGTTACCGGACG
>QJNV01000535.1:0-28991 GCA_004155935.1 Monosporascus sp. GIB2
GTATAGATCTCGGTGGTCGCCTAATCATTAAAAAAAAAAACCGGGTCTGGCTCTTCGTCTTGGTCTTGTCGGCTTCGGTGGTCTCGAGCGGGCAGCGTGGGTTTGGAGGCTATGGCGGAGGTGTAGGATGGAGGGTCCTTGAGTCCCGGCGGGAGGGCGCTGCTGGTTTGCGAGATCTGGCAGTACGGACAGTAGTTTCGGAACCGCGGGTTGTTCTGAACGGGGACGCGCGGGAGTTAGCATCCACGGAATACGCAGATCATAAGCTTGGTAGGTTCAGACTCGTCGTAAGGGCGTATACACACATATATACAGCTCCCGCACATTATGCGCCCGCAGCATTCTAGCCGTCGCTCGTCTGGCAGCGGCTTCTCGGACGAGGCGTCGTAGCGCGGCCCGGCGGATAGGAGCTGGGCGCAGGTGCAGCAGGGTTCCGTCGCAGTCTTCGCGTGCATATTACCCATACGATGCGAATGGAATATAGGACGTGTCGAGGTGGTTCATTGCAGTTAGAAAAGATAGAAAAAAAAGGACGGGCCGAAAAACAAGATAAAGATGGTTGTTGTACTACCGAAATGTTGTAGGTGGCGGTTACTTGATCGTTATCATGACAAGCTGACCTCCTATCGATAGTGGGATGACCTACTGTAGGTTGCGTTGTAGATAGGTACTTCATACTGTGTCCGGAGGAAGCCGTAATTCGCTGAAGCTTGAATGTACAGTGCGGCGCGTTAATAAGGTGGCCCCGCTAGCTGGCGGGCAGGGGTGCCGCCTCTAATGACCTCGATCATCAGCAATCAAGCTCGTGTGGGACCTTCAGACAAACAAGTCCCTTACATTTATTGTAATTACTCGCATAATACTTCGTATCCTTCGTATACACAGCAAAATGAATGCTTCTTTTGTCTACCTCTCGTACACGGGTATGAAAGCATTGCATTCTCCTTTTAGCGAACTGGACTCTGCCTTGCCCGTTCATTTATATGTAAATTAGGCTTTTATATTTGCTGCGCTAGAATCTCCTTTTCGAGGCTACTAAGTCTGTCCACATGATTCATCATCTACTTTTCTTACATACTTCGTCTTATTTACTTCCGTGGTAGCTTCTAGCTACATTACATATCTGTCCCAGCCACCTACATCAAGTCGACACGATCCATGCTAATCGAGCGAGTATCGTCTGCCTCCGCCCGATACACAACTTCAGAAGGTAGATACGTGTTTGGCTCGATGTGATCTTAATACCGCTTGAAAGCAATTTCAAGATGGCCGACAATGGTCAAGCAGCCCAGTCAGCGGCACCAGCTGCGTCGCTAGCTACCGCGAACTCGGCTTTATCCGTACCTGTTGTCCTGGCCGAGGCGAGACTCGATTCGCCTTCCTTCAGAGCGACCGCCCAGCACTTCGCCGATCAGGTCGACGCCATCGAGAAATGGCTCGAGGGGTATGCGAAGGCGAGTGCGAGACTAGCCCACGACATGCTGGGCCTAGAGGAGACCATCAGCGTCTACCTCGCCCGAATAACACCGCCGCCGAGTGTTACCTGCCTCGACAACGATTATACCGCGTTGGCGCTTAAAAGGGTAGTGGACGGCTCGAGGGAGTGGTGGATGTCGATCCTTAACATGGCTAGGAAGTTGGATTCCGTGTCCGTCGAGCCCATACGAAACTTCTTACATAGCGATCTCCGCCCTTTCAAGGACACCAGGAGAATCCTAGATCAGACGCAGAAGGCTTTTGATACTGCACTGGCTCGCTGTGTTGGCCAATCCAAAACAAAGGAACCCTCGGCTCTCCGCGAGGATGCATTTGCCGCGTTCGAGGCACGCAAGGCATATCTCAAGGCGTCCATGGACTTCTGTCAGACCGCGCCCCAGCTACGCCTAACCCTCGACAAGCTACTAATCCGGCTGTCCACGGATACTTGGCGCGAAATGAAGACGTCGAGAGACGTCACGGGAAGCTTTTCGAAGTTCGCCCACGAGATGAACCGGGTAAGAGGCTGGACGAAGGATATGGAAGCCGCTGAGCCGACCTTCAGGCGCGAGCTCCAGCTGGCTAGACAAGACATCGAGGACAACGCATTGGCGTCATTCAAGCCGTCACGCGAGCTCGACGACTATAGCGCGTCTACCGTCCCGTTCTTGGGATCCAGAGGGCCGATGAACGTAGCCACGGAAAACCGAAAGGCCGAGAAGCAAGGATGGCTATTCATGAGAACGATAACAGGGAAACCGGCCCGCCACACCTGGATTAGACGGTGGTACTACTGCCGAGATGGTAAATTCGGCTGGCTGGTGAACGGACCTCATGGGGTGCTCCAAGGGGACGAGATCGGCGTGCTCCTTTGCAATGCGAAGCCGGCCGTCGGCGAAGAGCGTCGGTTCTGTTTCGAGATCAAGACCAAGAACCAGACCCTCCTCCTCCAGGCCGAGACGCAAACTCAACTGATGGAATGGCTCGAGGTGTTCGAGGTCGCCAAGAAGCGAGCGTTCGAGGCTAGCCTCGGCAGGGACACCTCGTCTTTGCCCGGCGGCGTGGATCCGGCCTTCTCGATAACGCCTCCCTCGTTGCCGGAATTCTCGGCCAAGTCGTTGGATACCCAAGCTGGCCTAGGCATCGACGACGGAGCGGGTGCCATCGATCGCTCAGGTACCCTGCCGGTGCCTGGTACCGAAGGCGGATTGCGCTCTGGGACGAGCTTCGATGTCAGTGCGGTGCCTCCGAAACGGTCAGCAACCTCGGCCCTCACGCGCGAGGAGGGGGAGAGCGGCCGCGAGCACGCGGCGAGGATCATGCAGAAGCTCGATCTGCATCGAAAGGCTACCTTTGCTTCGTCGACAGATGTTACACCCGTGCCGCCAACCCCTGGTCCGGCTGGTGGCATTGCTAGTCTCATATCCGCTAGCCATAGCCTGTTACCGGTACACCATTCTCCCTCGCTCAGTCAGCCGCAGTCGTCCAAAACGCCTACGACTGTGCCCGGAACCGAGCCGCAACCTGGCACACTCGGTCCTCCGACCTTAGCTAAGGCTCCGGCGACAACTAGTCTCAGTAGAACGGTTGTCGCATATAGCGGTGAGATGGCATTCGGCGCATATCCCACGAACACGATGCCAACGGCCATACTGGCCAACTATTGGGGTAGCAACGTCTGGACACAGGAATCGACGCCAAAATCCGGCCGTGCGGACTTGAGCCCCGACGACCCGTTTGGGCCAAACTCGCCTAGCATCACCATGATCACTGCTCGCGAAGGCGGGGGTGAGCTCGGCGCCCCGTCGCCTATCCACAAGAAGTCGATAAGCGCGGATGCGAGGTTAGTGGCCCCCGTTCAGGAGAAACCTGCCCAGGAAACTTTCCCAGCGAACTACCCTATAGAACTCAAGACAAATGCCGCCCAGTTCAGATTACTTTTCCCAGGCGTCCCCCTCGATGAGAAGTTGGTCCTCGTCTTCCGGGCTTCCTGGAATGGCACCTCGGAAGGGAAGCAGGACACGCCGGAACTTGCCGGGGGCGGTAGAGTCTACGTTACCTCGGAGGGTAACATGTTCTTCTACGGCCACCAGCTCGGCCTGGTCCAGACCTACGCATTCAGCCTGGATCGTATCACGGAGGTGACAGCCGCCCCTGGCAAAGACTGCGACTTCATTTTCTTGCACCTCGCCCAGGATGATCACAATCCTTTTAACAGAATCACGATCAAGATCTTCTTGGAAAGCCTCGACCTGTTGCATGCTCGGTTGAATCTCCTGATCGACGACCTCCAGGCGGAGGAGCCCATGGACATCCAGGAGCTCATCCAGGCGTTCATCGACCTAGAGAAGGACGTATCTGCCGAGAGAAGAAGAAGTCCCAGTGTTGATAGCTGGGAAGACGTCTCGGCCAACGAGCACGTCGACGACACAAGCAGCGCCGTCAGCCAGAGACCACACGGATTCGCGTACCGATCCCGAACGCGGGAATCGCGCAGACATCGCTCAAAATTTCGGCTTCCTACGCACCCCGTGCTATACGAACCAGACGACATGCAAGGAGAAGTCGCCGAGCGTCACTTCGAGATAAGTGCCAAAGCATGTTTCCACGTCCTATTCGGAGACAAGAGCTTCGTCTTCCCGAAGCTCTATTTTGATAGGAGAGCCCGACAGATAACCCAGGGTCCCTGGACGACGATAGATGGCAAGATGCAGAGGGTATTTCGATTCAACGTCGATTACAAGAGGAGGCTCGTCGGACAGTCTAGGAACGAGGGCGTTACTGATTACCAGACGATCGACACGTTCGAAGATCACGTTACGTACGTCGTATCTCATGTCAAGACGCTTTGGCATCTACCTCACGCGGACACGTTCAAGCTGGTCACCAAGATCGTCATTACCCATGCCGGCAAGTCGAAATGCAAGCTAGCTATATTTAACAAAATAGTCTGGAACAACGCGCCCACCATTGGAAAGAGGATTATCCAGCGGCAGGCATTAGATGACGCCGTGCACGACGCCGAAGAGCTGGCGGAAGTGGCTACGGAGCAGGTGCGGAAGCTGGGTGCGCATAGCCGGACGAAGAGGGCGATCCAGATCTACGGCAACGTCGGACAGCAGACTCAGGTCGTTACCTTCACGCCCGGAGATTCCGATTCCGAGAAGAAACCGCGTATCAATCCGCGTACGCTGGGCTCGATGATCCTGGACACGATCAGGTCGTTCATGGAGAGCGTCGCGTCGTCGCTCGTAATGTGGGCCTTCGCGGGCGTCAAGAAGCTGTGGAGCATCGTCTCGGCACAGCGCCTCATCCTCGCCCTCCTAGGCCTCAGCGCGCTCGCGAACATCGTCTACACGTCGCAGGGCACCTCGGCGTGGTGGAGCGAGCGCCGCGCCGCCAAGTTCATGAACCGCGTCGGCGTCGGGCCCAATGTGATGATGAGCAAGGCCATCTACCTAGCGGACCTGGACGAGGCGGCGCGCGGCTCCTCGGCGACCGTGCCGTCGGACACCTACCACGGGACCCATGACAGCTACTGCTACAGCACCTTCCAGGCCATCGCCGGCGCGACCGACACGAACGCGCCCCACGCCGACAGCGGCGCCGCGCTCTCGTCGCCGGCCAGCCGCGCCACGGCGCAGAGGCTCCGGCGCACGCGCCAGAAGCTCGGAGGCTACCGACACGACCTGCTCGTCGCTATGCGGCTCGTCAACAGGGTCGAGCGGGAGATGATGCGCTCCGAATGGGAGAACTGGCTCCTGGACGAGAACCTGCGCTGCGACGAGGTCGGCGAGGTGCTGCTTCGCGCTTCTTCCATGAACGACGGCCCGTCCACGCCACCACATGCGCGCAGCGCGGCTGCCGGTAGTAGTAGCAGAGGAGGAGAGGCGGCGCAGAAGATACTTGGTGGTGGTGGAGAAGCTGAGGACGGGAAGGGGGATGAGAAGGAGGATGACGAGAAGGAGAAGCGCGATAACCTAAGCAACCTGCGGGGTTGGTTCGACGAGTATTGCGCCAGCTGCAGGGCGGACCGCGAGGTCGTCTTGCGGGCGCGGGAGCAGTGGTCTTTAGTCTAATTGCGGGCCCGTCGTTAGATGTTCCGGTGTACCGGATCGGACGGCTTTTCCTGGCTTTGGTGAGACGACTTGCAGGAAGCCTATTCGGATCAGAACCCGGCGAAGTGGCCGCTCCTGTAATCCTGCATAGTCCTCGGATCAACGGTTTGGGTACCGGGGATGACGGGACGGACGGCGAATCCTGCATGGCGCCTGCCGGGTTGGGAAGCATGCCCCGGCACAGCGGGTTTCGGCTTGGAGCGATGAGGGGGAGCCCGACCCCCTTTGCTTAAGCGACCCTGGGCCTACCTACCTACATACTTGAAGTAACTACAATCACTCCCTACATGGGCCTCCACTACCTTGCGTATATGTGTGTGACGTCCGTACGCGCGATCGTGCACCGAATTGTATGCCGAGTATGAGGGGTTTCGTTCGCCCTCTGCAAGCCAAATTGGCGATCCTGTAGTGCTGAGGGGCCAAGCACGCCGAGACTCGTTATATGCTCAATGCAGTTGTACAACCATATTTATCCCGGCCTGGAGCGATTCGCCATTTTGCTTCGCCGCTACATGAATATCCCGAGGGTGCGGAAGTGGAATCTGCAAATGCGTCTGCCTATCACCACCTTGCGGACAGACATAACGTCAAGCAGAATGGGGGAGTGAATTATGTAGGTAGTGAATATGCGAGATCGGGGGATCTCGTCGGGGATGATGGCTGGTGATTGGGGGAAAAGAAAGTGACCGCTTCGAATGAGCGCCAGCCAAGCTTCTGACCAGGCACCATGGCTGCCTTTCCCGTCAATCCAGAGACGCAGCCAGCCAGCCATTGAACCTTTCGGAGCGCAGACAAAACAAAAGCGGTGATAAGCGATGATAGCGGTCAAATGACGACTCGACGTAAAGTCCCGGAGAACGGGTTCCGCACGAGGCATGGCGTTTTGACCACCCAACCAGCTACCGACCCCCTCCCCCCCTCTGGCCTGTTTTGGTTTGCTGCCGCCGAAATATTTTATTTTTATTGTTGCTGTGTAACATCTCTTGTTGTTATGGCTGTGAGACGAACAACTTGGGGAGACGAAAGAACGGATGACAACATCGAGGTAACAAACGACCCCCGGCCGGAACCAAACAACCCGATTTCTTTCCTCGGTTGGAGCAACGCAACGAAGAGCAAAGCCTGCCTGCAGTAACGATGGGTTCGGACGAGACAGAAAAGAGCCTCCAACAACCACAACCGACGCAACTCCGAAACAACGAAACAGGATATACCAGAGCTAACCTCTTAGCGCCAGGGGGGGTTGTTTTTTTCGGCCGTGATCCGATGATGTAATACATCGGAATCGAAAGAGATCCCTAGATGACGTTACAACTGGATGCGATTCTTGTGAAGCATTCGGCTCCTGTTGATTGATTATGCATGTATTCTATAGTAGTGGAATTAATAACCTTGTGTATTTGCTTATACCGGAAGTTGAAGGGTTAATAAGGCGCGTTCGGGTCGTACACGAAAATCGTATTGTTGTACGAAGCGGCCGCGGTAAAAGATGCGAAGTGGCAGAAGTACCCGGATATGTACATTATTAGTCTGGGCGGAACATGGCGGGACCTTGTCAACCGAACGAACCTCCTGCTTCTTTGGACCTTCTGGGTCAGATCATACCCAGTACTAAGGTGCCCTCCGTATGTGCGTGTTTTTGTGTGTTTGCTGGCCCGTATCCGTATTCCAACCTCCTTTTAAGCTTCTAAAGGGACTAGGACCCAAAACAGAGATTATGGTCATTTCCTCATATATTGAACGTGTGTATTATTTTCTCAAACCCCTGACTCTTCCGTACCTTCGTTCCTAACTTACTCGTTGGTAAGTATTGTACACGGTTGTTTAAGTGGCACGTAAGTGCGGGACCAACCAACGCGCAGTGGACGATTGGGGCTTGATGCCATCATTGACATCAAATCCTACTACCTGTTGCCACCCAGCCTCCAGTATCTGTACGTACTAGTTAGCTTACCAGTACCTACTTACCTAGGTGGTGGGTTTCCTTATAGTGGAGTGTAGGCCAACCTAGACCTTTAACGTTAGTGGGTACAACGGCCTGCTACCGTAGCCCACGCCACCCTCCGACCTTCCCCAGCAGATTCCACCTACATGACCCCTACGCCAGAGTTTCCTACTTTGTTCCCTCCCTACGTCTATACCTACATATGCTACGTAGAAGTTTTGTTCATCTTATTCGAGTAACGCCCAAACAACTACCTCTCCGCACCAATATCGCTTCCCTGCCTGTTCTCCGCCTATCCACGAGACCCTACAGCGTCATTAATATCTTTCATCTTTTTAATTGAGCGTTTGCGGTGTTACAGGAGTCCCGTGATATCCAAGTAGACAAGTCCTTCTTTTTCCAGTTAGCATATCATCATCGTCATTGAATAACGAGGCACGAGTTTCAAGAAATCGGGACACCTGACGATATAATAAGCATTGCGCATTTGCATTGCACCCATCTCTGTCTCTGTCTCACGGTTCTTTATCTCACTGACTGTCTCGCACCGCCCAACGCCTGTAACACGCCACCTTGAAACAAAGAATGGCTCATTTCTTTCCACTCGCGCCACAATTGCCTTGCTAGGGGAACTCAACCGCCGCCAGTAGTCGCTTCTCCCCTCGGTTATTCTCCAGGAAAGAGCCCACCGAGTTCCTATTTGAGAACGACGTCCTACTCTCGGCACCCGGTTTTTATAAGTAGGACCGAAGAAGATAAAGCGAAGAGAGACTGTCCTTCGCCCCAACACAAGGGCTACTCTGGGGGACAGATATGGCCAAGACACACGAACCCTTCAAGGCATTAGGTCCCATCAGCTGGGAATACGCCCGGGACCCATCCGCCGAGGAAGAGGGTGAACTTCGAGATCTCCTAACCAAAACCTTCAAGGACGCGGAATGCATTGTCGACTCCATACCCGGCTCGTCGGCCTCTGGCCAGCAGTTCGGTAGACCGCGGTCTTCTACCGATCCAAATCGCAAATCCTTGCATAACCGAGCTCACCAGGCCTCCGATACTGCGAGGGAACTACGGAAAGAATGGAAAGAAGTAAAAGTCAACCCCAAAGAGAACCCCCTGGGCTTGAGCGTCTATAAATTAGCCGCCAAGGATGGAAAGGGATCCTGGTTTGCGAGACGGAGCGTCCACGAGGGCCAAAGCTTCGACAAGTGGAAGGCGGCCATGGAGAGGGAGTTCCTGGAGAGCATGAAAGTCAAGGGGAAGCCCGGTAGCGGAAGTATCAGGGGCATCGGCGCCGACAAACGGGTAGAGTGCATGGCCTTCGACGGCTGCGGGAAATTGGAAGGTAAGAACCATCCTCGCCATATCCACTAGCCGTAAGTGCGAGCATAGCTGACTCGAGCGCTTCGACAGTCTACCAGTTATCCGCGCAGTTTCCGGGACCGACTACGCCCAGAGAATTCGTGACGATGCTGTTAACTACGGACTGCGCCCTTGACGCATCTATGCCGGGAGGTTGTGGGAAAAAGGAGAGATATTTTATAGTCGTCTCGAAGCCCTGCGTGCATCCGGAGTGCGCCCCGCAACCTGGTTTTATCCGGGGTTCCTACGAATCCGTCGAGGTGATCCGCGAGATCAGGTGCGAGCCCAAGGTTGACCATCTGAGAAGAGTCCAGTCCTCAATAGACTTGCCGGCCGACGAAGCGAACGCAATTGCGAGGAGTCACGAACATGTAGTTCGTTCGGCGCATCATTCGACAGCAGACGGTCCCGGCGAGACTAGCCCAGATGGACGGCAGCGCGGTAAGACCGTTGCAATCGCAGGTGCGGAGGGCAGCGAACGGCAGGGCGACGCAGAATACGAGACTAAGATTGAGTGGTTGATGGTAACCCGCAGCGACCCGGGCGGCAGTGTGCCGAGGTTCATGGTCGAGAAGGGGACTCCTGGTGGCATCGCGGGCGATGCGGACAAGTTCCTCAAATGGGTCGACACAAAGAGCATGAAAGACCTTACTCGGCCCGAGGAGGAGGTTGTCGGTACGGAAGCCGAGGCGGGGCCTCCGGACGCGAAGGAATCTACACAGCCGAGCAGATCCGAGTCCCAGGGCATGTCTAATAATGCCCGAGACCAGGCTGGTGCGAAGACTGTCGATAAATATAATGCCGGATCGGAACCCCTTGCGGAGGAAGGAGGGCCGCCTGCGGTCCCCGGTATTTACGGGATGATAGCAAATGCTATAGGAGCCGCAGCTTCTGTGCTCCCCAACCCCTTTGGATATACTCAGGGTGGTGACGCCTCCCTCGAATCATCTCCTAGTATCGAGGATGGCGACGGCGACGACAAGTCATCGATACATACTTTCCTCACGGTACAGGAGAATCTCGCCGAGGACGACCCACGCGACACCCAGCTCTCGCGAGCTAACTCGAACGGCGAGGAACAATCCACAATTTCGTCGAACGAGTCCACAACCACGCATTCCTTTAACGGCTCTTCCCTCCGCGAGAAGGAGCTGCGGAAACTCGAAGAGCGCAGGCGGAAGCTGGAGGATCGTCTTAAACGGTCGCAGAACAAAGCCCTCTCTAAGCGCAACCACGAGGGCGCTTCAAACGATGATCTGGCCAAGCTCCGCGAGAAGCACGAACGCGAGGTTCTCAAGCACAAGGAGAAGTTCGAGCGCGAGATGCAGAAGCTCGAGGCCAAGCGGATCAACGAGGAACGCAAGGCCGAGGAGCGGCGGCGGAAACAAGCCGAGCGCGATGAGAAGAGCACGCTATCCAAGGAGCTCGAGAAGGTGCGCGCCGAGCGGGACGTGGCGCGCAAGCAGATCGAGGTCCTCAAGGAGCAGATCGGGGAGCTGCAGGGCCAGAACACGATGCTCGTCGCCAGGCTCGGCAGGGAAGGGATCACGCTCGAGGGCGGCATGGCCGACATGTTTTCGGACCCGCGGAAAAAGAGCAGCCCCGGGCCAGGGGGTAAGCTGTCCCGCACCTCCACGATACACGGGCACGGGATACCGAGTCACGTACCTACGCCCTCCCCCGCATCGAGCACGACGAGAGTCGGCCGGCCTAGGGAACGCGCCACGCACATGCCTGCCGAAGGCGTGGCGTGACCCGAGACCGTCGGCAGGGAGTAGGCCACTCGGAGTTTATCGTAGAGCCAAATCCTCGCGGGTTGTTGTGCTGGCGGGCCCTTAATCGACCCTTCGGAGCCAACAGCGCTCCGATAGCTAGCGGTTGCAGATTACGAAGAGGCGGGGAGTCAAGTCCGTGGGGAGGACGGCGATGGGCCGAGGAGCTTCTCGGGAGGAGAATCCGGCAATGGCCCCTTCGGGATCGACTGGACCCGTCGTGGTACCGTGTATATTGTAACATGGCTACCTACCCACCCACATGAATAACGAAACCTCTATCGTTTTGGGCCGCTGCAAACTAAGCAAACGAACAGCCAGCCTGGCATGAAATGTACGTATATTAATGTCTTGTTTAGGGGAGCAGATCATGATGGGGGGAGTCGGCGGACGAGCGGCAAGACGTGGTTCAGAAGCATTGACATGACAGCGGTCAAATTTTTATCTGGGGCTTAGGAGCAAAGTAAATGTATCAGGAGATCCTATTTCGCCTACCCATGCAAATGAGATCGGGTCCATCTTCTTCCTCTCCTCGTCAGCACCGTGAATAGTTCTTCCTCAATTGAGTTCCCCAGATCTAAATTCGCTACCTCACCCCATCTCCCCCTTATAGCCCCTTCTCTTCCGCCCGTTCCCCAATCGACTGATTCCTTTCCATTTCTTTTCCATTTCCCGCCCAGCAGGACGACCAACCCGTCCTGTCTGAGTATCCATGCGTCCCGTCCAAGCGCCCAGCCATCGATAGCTTTGTTGCCCAATTCTCTTCCTCATCGCACGCTCTAGGGCCGCCGATCCCCATCCGCGGCGGCGGCGCACATCCCGAGCAGCAGGCCGTGGACCCCGGCCCCGCGACCGGCGTCCCGGAACGCGCGCAGCGCTTCCCCGATCTCGCCGCGCAGGCCTTCCACACCTACATCTCCCCCAGTAGCGGTAGTGGCGGCGGTGGTCTTAGTACTCCCGTCGCCGTCCGAGGAAGGCGGAGGAGCGGGGCTCGACGAGAGCAGCGCGGCCCCGCTGATCAGGATCCGCGCGCAGATGGCGAACACCTGCGGCTTGGACGTCCAGCCCAGGGGTCCGTCGCCGTCGCCGTCGTCGCCGCCGCCGCCGCGCGTCTTCCGGGCTTCCGCACCCACCCCATCTCCGACGCCGCCGGATTCGAGCAGGCGCGTCAGCGTCCGCAGGCCCGCGAGCGTCCAGGCCGCCAAGGCGCGGAGCCCCGGGGCCGCGGCCGGGTTCGTGGGAGACGGGGGAGGGAGCAGCACGCCCCGCCAGCGGTACGCCTCCCGCACCTCGTCGACGTACTGGTTCTGCTCCTCGACGACGAACAGCGCGCCGTCGAACCGCATCGCGGCGCGGAGCTGCCGCTCGGCGGGGACCCAGGCGCCCTCCCCCCCCGCGCCGGGAACGCGCGCCGCGTGGCCGATCACCCGGCCGGCGGCGTGCGCGCCGAACTCGGCGTCGGAGCCGTAGCGCCCGCGCAGCCAGGCGAGGAGGCGCGCGGCCGCCTCGACGGAGGCCACCGGGCGCCCGCCGATCACGGGCGCCGCCGCTTGCGCGGCCGCTCCTCGGACCTCCTCGTCGTCGTCGTTGAGCGCGTCGTAGAGGGCCAGGAGCCAGGGCAGGTGGGCGCGCCCGACGTCGGGGTTGGCGTCGACGTCGGCCGGCGGCGGGACGGCTTCCGAGAAGGATCTCAGGGCCGCTACGGCTGCCATGCGGGTGTCGAATATCTGTCGCGTCCTCGGGTCAGCACGCGGGGCGAAATGTAGGTAGGGGTGTGGTCTACGCGGAGTCCACCCCCGGCGGCCCCGGATGGACTTACCCTGTCGTCGCTTCCCGCGTCGCTCACCATGGCCCCCCAGGAGCGCAGCCACCGCAGGAGGCCCTCGTCCGGCGCCGCGCCCGCCCGGCAGACGAAAACCGCTAGCAGGGGACCGCTGAGGCGGACGACGGCGTCGGATAGGCTGGGGTTCAGGGGCTTCCGGTGCAGCCCCGTCCAGAGTTCGTGAAACGCCTCCTGCGCGGGGAGTCCTCGCAGGGCTTCTCCCCGTCCCCGCCGCGCGAGGAATGCGTCGAGCAGGGCAGCGAGACCCCCCAGGGCGAGCGTCCGCGGCTCTGGCGCCTCGGTGGCGCTGCAGACCCCCATGTACGCGCGCACGAGTGCGCACGCGGCTCCTTCGTCCCGCGGCGGGGCGGCCTCGGCCAGCGTCTCGAGCATGGCGCATGCGATGTTTACGTCGTCTTTCAGGGCGCTCTGGAGGTTATGTTCCAGTTCTCCTATGCGGGCGTTGCGGAGCAGCTCTTTGGTGGCTGCTACCGCCAGGCTGGACTTTAGAAGTGCCGAGGACGGATCGTGCCCGAACGATATGGCGGCGTGTGTCGGATGCTCCCCGCTCGAGGTCTGGTCTGGCGACGGAACGGCAGGCCGGGAAGTGGTGGTGTTGTCCCCCAGCGCATGATCTCGCGGGTCGAGCTCTGCGACGAAACTGGCGATCTCGACGTATACTGCTCTGGCCTCGAGGCAGCTATCGAGACAACCGCTCATAACTGGTATAGCTTCAAGCAGACCACGTAGGGAATCAGAATACTCTACTAGGTGCATGTTAGTCTCAAGTCTAAGCTTTCTTTCCATGTCTGAGAACAGCGTAAACCGACCGAAGAGCAAACTAGGCATGACTTCCAGGAGCCTTTCGAGCAAGAACTTCAAGGTCAGCAATGAGCCGTGGAACTTGTTGGCCGAGCCCTTCGAGTCAGCCATCAGGGCCTCGATGCGCCCGATCCAGTCCGGCCTCAGCAGGAACGAGCACAGCGTACGGGCCGCGATCTCTCTTACGTGCCATATGTGGCTGCCGAGGTACCAGGCGATGATGTCGAACAGCTTGTCGCGGAAAGCCTCCGGGGGTCCCGCTCGGCGGATTATGTCCAGCGCCGGGAATACGGATTCCGCCGTCTGAGAACCTATCAAGACGCCCGAGGACTGCTGGCCCATCTCCAGCAGGTTCACCAGGACGGCGGGGAGGGCGGGGAATTTGTGGTAGGAAACCTTAGTCGTCCGCCCATCCCATCCCGCCTCCATGGCTGTCTTGCTCTCGTTGGTGCCGAGGAGGCAGTCGATGAGACTTCGCAGGAGGAGCAAGCCGCAGTTACGAATCGCCCAGCTAGGTCCAGTTAGTTTCCGACGATGCGCGCGAGGTATGTCGAACTTACACCTCTGATTTAAGGCTGTTCGCGGCTAGCTCTAGGCAGTCGGTGAGGTACGCCTCTGCCCTCTTGCTCAGAGCCGAGCTCTTGAAGACGTCCTTGAGACAGTTCAGGGCGTGGACCTGCGGAAGGTTCGATCCATCCGTCTCCGCTATGCGTGCCGGCCGCTCGGCAATCTCTCTCAGCTGCCGCATGATGGTATCGAACGAGGGGTGGCCGGCGTTGGCGGAAAGGATCCCAACTATAAGCGCCGGGATGCCCGCGGATCTCCGCGTTGTTGATGCTTGCGTGTAAATGCAGTTCAGTGCCCCCTGAACCGGGTCAGGAACGTACTACAATGACATTTAGAGGTTGGGTTTACCGACCTTATACCATTCATCCAGCAGACTTGCTTGCTCCGTGGTTGGAGCCGGAAAATACTTGACAAGTTGGCAGCAGCTCGAAAATGTCTGCGTCACAGTCGTGAATGCTCCGCGGTGGCGCAAGTTAGAGAGCTCATCGAACGTCAATCGACCAATTCTCTCAAAGCTGTCGCGGGAGAGAGTGAGCAGCCCCTTCGCCCGCTCGTTTCTCGCATTGTTTCCGATGGTTTTCATTAGATTGCTAGGATGCGTTAGCTAAGTTAGTCCCGTGGATGTAAATGCGCCCCTTACCTCGATTCGTGAATCGCTCGGAAGCTGTAACTGAGAAGACCCTTGGTATCCAGGCCTTCCACCTCCTCCAGCTCTTCGGGCAAATGGCCTTCCGGTGAGTCGTCGCACAGTATGTGTCTGACAGTCTGCCAAATCCTGTCGCAACACGCAATCGCCCTATCCTGCAAGCTTTCCAGGTGGCTAAGGTAGTCCTCCGTATACTTCTTAACCGAAAGGGAGCCCCAGAGATAGCTACACAGCACATACAGTAAGCCTGAGTTCCGTGAGAGGCTGGAGGAGAGGCTACTTACCGAAGGGATGCGAAACTACCATGGACAGGAGCCTGAAGAATAGCAGAGGCAAGATCGCGCTCGGCGGCGCTGAGCTTTTCTTCGAGGTCAGAAACAATGGTTTCGATGATATGTGACTGTCCCATTCCGTCTGCGGTCCAGCGCCATAAGACTTCGTACGACCGAGCAACGCCGTCAGAGTGATCTGCTCTCGCAGTCCTACGAGCGAGCTCCTCGGCCCTCCTGCAGAAGGCCTGGAGCTCTTCAACAACGGGTCTGCGCAACCCCGCAATGGGAGTTTCTGGTAGTGCGGGCTTGTCGCGCGCGAGAAGCATTATCAGCGACGCTGCCGCCTCTCTCACATCATCGAACGGATCCAGAACGAGATCCAGCACGCAGCGAAGCCACGTAGAGTCGGTAAAGGCGTCTCGGTGGTCTCGGGCTTGCAGATCTTCTACTTGTTGAGGTAGAGTGGACTTAAGGACAAAATGCATGGCTTTCAGTGCCGTAATGTGGCGTTGATAAGATGCGGTGGGAACAAGCTCATTCTTGAGGAAGTCCATGTACCAGCATACGAAACGCTGGTGCAGATCCAGGGCGGTATGAAGCCCCTTGACGACTACCTCCTGGCGGTTGGCCTGCTTTGGTGCTTCGGGGCTATCGATAGACTCTGGCGGTTCATGCGCACTACCTTTTTTTCCAATTGTTTTGTCAAGTTTCCTTGCCGCGCGACCGTAGTCCCGTCGTAGCGCTTCGAGAGAACCTTGGATACGCTTAATCATACTCCTCGAATGGCCCAAAACGTCGTATCTAAACTTTGGGTCTGTGTCCGCATAGAACGAGGGCAGGTGCTTTCTGAGAAGTTCGAGAGCTTCCTTGGTGTATGGTTTCGTGGTCGACGGCGAAGCTATCAGTATTGATACAGCTGCGGACCGCGCGTCGACGGATTCGTGGCCCAATACAGCCTCGAGCGCGTCCACCGACAACTGGGCAACCGCGCCTGGTTCTAATTTGACAACTGGAAGTCGTTAACTAAGACATATCATAGTGATGGGATGTCGAGAAACCTACTAGTTCCTGGTTCGTCTACAACACCCACCTTCTTTCCTACCTCGAGCATCGCCAGCCAGAGCATCGAGTTGACATCCCAGCCTGTGTTCTCATTACCGGTTAGGCTCTGCAGTGAGGATAGATTATTGAGATATTTTAGAGACTCAAATCGGTCGACTCTGAATAAGGGAACGAAGACATAGAGCTTGATGGGCTCAAGAAGTTCAAGGTTCGCCCGTAGAGCCCCGTATATAAATTTATGCCAAGAGTCTGGATAAAACCTGGTACTTTCACCTTCACGCCATGGTGTGGTAAAGATGGTAACAAGGAGCTTCCCGGCTACGGAGGATACGTTGTGAAGTTCCAGCCAGCTGAACAATTTGGAAATGAATTCATCCCATGTGACCTCCTGATGCGAGGGGAGCCCGTGGACTCGCCGATAGATTTCCAGGACATCTGATAGATAAACTAGATTCTTTAGTATGATATAGTCAAGGTATGTTATAGCAGACTTTACTGATGGCTTCGACGATTGCCGTGTAATGATAGTAACAGTGTCCCTCAGGATCCTCGTCTTGATAGCCAGACCGGTTTCAGGGGTCGGATTCTTAGAGATGGAGTAGGCGAGGAAGTCGAGAATGAGCTTCATCGACCTGTGAGAATCCTGCTCATTCCATTCGACAAAGAAATCGAATAGCCTCGCAGCCGTATCTTCAGAAAGTGCGAATGCGCGGAGAACAGTAGAGCTAGACTTGGAGCATTGCTCAACAAAGCCGCATAGTTTCACGCAGGCATTCCCAGACAGCTGTTTCGGTTTTGAGGCGCTTCGAACCAGCTCCTGGAATATGTTCTCGGCATGCCTAAGATCGGGATTATCAGTTGCTTGCGAATACGCGGATACACATCAGCATGAGGCAGAGCAAGGTGCACTAACACGGGCTGAGAGGCAGGGGATTGTTTTTCGACCCAAGCAACTGCATGTCTTGGGTTGAAGGACGTATCCTCGATATCAAGAATCGTCTCGCCGTCCTCTTGTAGCTTCATCTCCTCTGAAGGATCTCCAAATATGGCCTTTGCCTCCTATCCGAGTCACCTCAAAACCCGGAAGGAGGGTAAATCTCTTGATCTCGGCAACGAGCCCCAGCGATACACGGTAGCCCTGGCCGAAAACCGACCCAGCCTGGGCACAACAATATTTAGAAATATCCCCCCGGCTGGATCCGAAGTTCGAGGATTTGGCAATCCTAACCCCTGTCTGATACGTTAAGAATGCTCAGTATATCACACGAATAAACCATACTCCGTACCAGATTCGTGAAGGAATAAATGGCGCGCTAAAGCAGAAAGGGAAAGGCGTAGGAGAAAATGAGGTACATAGTTACATAACCACCATCTGGATGACATGGTCGTCCCCACGAGCATGATAAGAAACTTAGAAGCTTAAGTTAGGGCACGGGCCAACATAGACTACGTCTTAATCAGATGGGAATTTTTTTATCTTGGCACAAGCATCAGCGCCGCCGCCGCCAAAAACCAACCCGCGCATCTAAATTACTTAGATGTAATAGTCGTCACTGCCACCACCGCACTGCAAACAGCCGGAGCAGCTCGAGGGAGAGATTCTCGGATTGATGCGCCGTTTCCCTTCAGATCCTTCTCCTTGATCTACTTAAACTATATTTCCATACTTCGGCCACGAAGAGATGTCTATCTGGGATGCGCTCACCGGACGAAAGTCCTCGTCCCAGAGGTCCTCGTCATCTTCGTCGTCGTCGTCCCCGGCTTCCGCGACGAGTCCGTATTCTACACGCACATCTACCGACACCTTCACACCAACTCCCTTCGATCCCTCGACCGCCCAAGGTGTGGATTCCTTCCTCAACAGCTCCGCCTTTGCCGACCCGTCTCAATTACATCCTCTCGCCGGCCTCGACAAGGAGAGTCTCGAGTACCTGACGCTTGACGACACCACCCTATCCGACGCCCCAGGGCACTCGGCGATCCCTTCGCGAGGTTTTAGCGATGACCTGTGCTATGGGACCGGCGTCACATATCTCACAGCATTATCGATAGGAGGCGCATGGGGACTGCAAGAAGGATTAAGAAAATCGGTCGGCCAACCACCAAAGTTGCGTCTCAACTCGACACTCAACTCAATCACGAGGAGAGGTCCCTTTCTGGGTAACTCTGCCGGCGTCGTAGCCATTACTTATAACTGCTTCAACTCGGGTATCGGCTACTTGAGGGGGAAGCATGATGCAGCTAATACTATCGTCGCCGGAATTCTCAGCGGTATGGTCTTTAAGAGTACAAGGGGACCTCGGCAAATGATGATATCAGGAGGTGTCGTAGGGACCATCGCCGCAGCGTGGGCGGTACGTTGCCACCCTGTTCACTCTTCCATTGGACGCAAGCACTGACTCTAGACAGATCACGAAAAAGGTCTTGGCGCCGTCTTCTACAACTGAACAGCAGGAGAAACACCTTTAGATGATCGCGAGAGATCACGTTAATACTACCGCATCCCGCGCTAGGGCGGAGACCGAGATTGCTGTGTATGATACGGGGCTCGACTTAGGACCTGGTCTCTTGCGCCACCGATAAATCCTTACGGATAATTTTTGTGTAGATACGGTTTCCTCGGATGGGTCGCATAGCGATGGATGAACTCTCCTCTAGCTGGACATACGTGTACAATAAACGGGCAAGCGCATAGAACGCATTCTGCGGTGGCGGATAGGTAGGCGTTCAAAGTCAGCAATGGGACGGCAATTGCATATTTTCCAGTTAGGGAGTGGTCCCTTCTTCATAATGACCCGTGGCGACCCATCGATCAGGCAGGCGACACGAAGTGCGTCTAGTATTTACGTCTCCTTAGGAACCGGGTATCAGATCTTCATATGCTACCTTGTACATGTCCCCGAAGCATCCAGACAACCTGGGGACAGGTTGTTTTATCACTCGCAAATTTTTTTTTTTTTTTTTTTTTTTTTTTTTTCCTAGTCTTCCCTAGTCCTATTTTTTGGGATTGATCATAGACGCCTGTGCCAATCATATGCAACGTGCGAAACATTAAACGAACAACAAACCCGGGTGAAGTCATGGCATCCCAGGGGAACTCAGCAGAGGAGATCAGCGAGGCGCTTATACAAACCTGCCTAGAGACATGGCGCTCGAGAGCGACACCCATCACGCCCGAGGAATACATTTTCCAGCAGTGGCAACTCGGCGGCGAGAAGCCGGGTCGCCTGGCCGGCTCGCTCATCCCGGATGATAACCCCAAGGGCTGCCTCTTCGTCCCTTTCGATAGCTCGCCTCCTGCCGACCAGCAGCTTCTTGAAAAACGTGCGGCGTTCAAGCGCACGATCGACGAACACGGTTTCGCCGCCTCGGAGCTGCTGCTGGATCGAGATATTATGGAGCATGGATATCTCACCTTCGAGGGACTCGGCAACACCAGCCTGGCACAGCTGAAGACGCACGAGAAGGTTAGTCGTTTCGCCAAATAATTGCCTGCGCATACGGGCCCGCTGACACGAGTCTAGGCCAGCCTCATCGCCAAATACCGACTCCTGGAGACCTCTCGCTTCCCTGCCTCAACCTCACACGGCAACCCGGAATCGGAGGGGCCACTCGCAGGCGAGCGCCGGGTGTGGATGCTGAGGGTCACGGGCTTCGAAACGCTGGCCATCGAGCCCTTCTACCTGCCGCTCACCATCCCCTTCGACTTATTCCTACAGCGCCTCGAGGAGGTCGCGGAGCCGCACAAGAACACGGGCATCTCGGACCGCCACACCTGCGAAGCCGTGGGGCACTAGGAAGGCAACCGCGTCGCCCAGCGGACCGAGGAGGACGCGGAGTGGCTCGAGAGCCTGATAAAGGAGGTGTCTCTCACCCCGCAGGAGCAGGCCAGCTGGTCGTACCAGTTCTGCAAGGAGTTCGATGGTGTCAGTCGCATGGTCGAGGAGGAGTGGCATACCGTGGACGCGCAGGTGGAGTTCAATGCAATGCTCCGCGCCATGGAGGGTAGCAAGCTGGCACCGGTTTTCATGCGCGTTAGTACAGTGTTCTCTCGTGCTGGGTTCGGGTGGATTGATAGCTAATACAGTTGTTCGCAGACCTGCAAGCTTACCGAGGGCAGACGCATAAGCCGACTCCTGAGCCTCGAGACCCTCGAGACCCCCGAGAGCACCGAAAACACGGAAATGCCCCAGGCTCGCCACTAAGGGTATAGACGAGCGATTGTGAGCTATTGGTCGCCTCCCTGACGACCCTCTCTCAGAAATCCCTCAGGTGTCGGGCTGAGCGGTCAAGAATGCACGGATTGGCTTTAAGAGTGTCAAGGATGCAATCATCCCGCTGTAATGGGTGCCAAGGTTATCGATTACCTCTCGTCTTTTGATATGAGTCAGAACACTTTCATGGTTAGAAACTACCGGATTTTGAGAGGTTCCTATTGAGCACCGGTTCAATAGATAACCAAGTGACATGATGCAGTGGCCGCAAGGCACCGCCATCGTGTCATATGGGAGATAGCCGTGTGCCCGATTAACCTTTGCGCATCCTTGTTAGAGTATCGATGAATGTGTTCTTAATTTTCTGCATGGACATATGTGAAACAATCACAGCATTTGCAGTAATCGGTGATTATCCGTAATAAGAAGTCCCCTGACGAATAGGCAAGATTTGCAAATGTGATTACATCATGAGTATTGCGCGTGAAGTTGTTCATATACGATACGGTTAAATCGCCCTCCATTTCCAGGGTAATGTCCGCTTCGCATCACACCTTCTGTGCTGCCAACAACTGCTAAAACATCACCATACCCAAATCTAGGCCGTACGTCGATTTTCCACCAACCTAGTCACTACACCTTGAAATATCCCTTACAGTCGTCGAGATGTGTTTCCCTTGCTGGCCGGTCACCGATATCTACCTCGAGGAAGATGTCGACGAGTACATCTGGGACGGGACCAGATGGGTTCCAGTTGTTGGAGGCGTAGTAAGTCGCTTTTCTGACGGGTTTTCTTTCGTGTAGACCAAAAATCCTCTTGCGTGCAACGTCCTGTGGCAGTGATAGCTCTACACGATTCCCATATATACTTCCATATCTATTTTGACATGGAGACCCTGCCCCAACATCCAGGTTTATCGACACGGGGCCTGAGGTCAGCAATCAATTCATGAGAACCTCATCTCGTGGTCACATATCAAAATTCACAAAATAGCACCCCTAACGCTACATGATCCCTTTCTTCTCGGTCCTGGAATCCTCTTCGAGGATAGAAAATTTGACTCTCCATTGGGCCCGCTCTTTTTTCCAATATCCCACGGGTGGCCTCCTTCCATCTTCTTTCGATCCCATCTTCCATATTGTTCACCAGTCACCAGTCGTCAGTGTCGCCGCCCCTTTTTCCATTCACGGGATCCTTCACCACCCATTATCGCCGCTGAACATCATCTCGCGCTAGCATCTCTTTGGCGTCCCTTCCCGGAGTGATCTTTGAATCGCTACGTGGCACTCCGAATCAGCGTCAATAATGGGGCAAAAGACATATACCCGTGATTCTCAACGGCAACCGTCGACTCCTCCTCCACCATCTTCCTCACAACACAAATCGTCCAAGACCACAACCGAGGATCACGTCGATGATGCCAATAGAGGCGACCGTATTCCCGTTCATCCTCCCCGTTCAACTCGTCAACAGGAAACCACGTCGAGTTTTCCACAACAGGCAACTACGTCGACTTCTCAGCAACCGGCAACCACGTCGACTTTTCAACAGCCTGGTCCAGGATTCAATCACCAGATCATCAATTACCCCGGCGGTTTGACCTACAGCACCCTTCCCGTCGCCAATCCTCCTGTCGGCATTGTCCCTCAGGTACAGACTCCCGGTCTTCTCAATTATACCACCCCCTACACCACTTCTACCACCCCTTATTACTACTACTATCCTGTAAGCACCCGTAGCAGCATGAGTGAATACCAAGATCCTAGAATCCAGCCGCCGGGAGCCCAGAACTTCACGGACAACCCGGAGCCTGGGGTCACCAATGGCCCTATGGTACACCAATGGACTCCCCGTTTTGACGGACAGTACGCCATGAATTCCGGTCCCGGTTTCCAACCGGTCCAGGTCTTCGCGGCACCTGGTGTTACTGGCGCCGTGCCCCTCCAACAGGTACCCATGCCACAGGTACAGCCATGCCAACCTCTTTTTGCTGCCCAATTCACTCTGCCTGCTCAGCCTGTTCCAATCGTTCAGCAGATCGTCCAGCAGGCCACGTATCAGGCCTCCTATTATCCCTGGAATGCAAGTGGAATCCGATGTCCAGCAGTCGCATCGTCCCGAGATCTCATGCGCTTTGTTTACTCAGGCGAACATAACATGGGATCCTGGATGCTACCACTTTTATTTCCTATTTCAGTCCATCACTTATGCTTAGTAACCGCGCTAACTTACTTTGGCACACAGGTTCAGACGGGTGTTGCGGCTCAGCCCATGGCTATTCCTGCCATGATGTACCCGGGGCAGCAGCAGCAGTCCTTCGCCTTCCAGCCCGGCCAGCCCATGCCTCCTGCTCAAGTGATTGGGCAGGGCCCCCCATTCGTTGGTCAGCCCACCGGATTTGCCGCGCCGGCTGCTCAGGTCCCCCCTCCCCCCGGTGTCTTTCAGCAGGTCGGTCAGGGCATGGCCGTTCCCGGTCAGCCCATGCCTGGCATGCCGGCCTTTCCCCCCGACATCATGGGCATAGGCAAAACCAGTGCCGAGATGGCCATGGAGCAGGCCCATGCCGCGGCGAACAATCAGGCCAACGAGCCCCAGGACTTCCAGCCGGCCGATCCCGATCCCGGCCGCATGTACTGGGTCCGCCAGCTCGACAACGAGTGGATCCAGATGAGTCGCTTCACCATCGACCGTCTCGCCTGTCGCTGGTTCGTCTGGCCCAACGGTGTCTTCTACGCCGTCCGCCTTGAGGATTAAGGCCTTCACGGTTCTGTGAGATAGCCTCTCGTTGTCCTAGCGATGTACATTGTGCTAACTGGCGAAGATTCGCTCGTACACCTATGCGACACTTACGGCTCCTTACCCACCACCCCACTTACCACATGACGGCTCAATGGGATATGGACCGGTATGCATACTTCTTTCGTGCTTCCAGAACATCGACTAATTGATTTAGAGATGTCACTTTTTCGATTGTACTTTACCCTACTAGGCCGTCAAGCTTTCATAACGCTGTGAGTTCGCTACATACATATCGTACACCACAATACCAGAGAACTGAACATTTCATCTAGTGTATTATGATCCCGTCGCCAAAGGCGAGCTTGGCCAAATGATTAAGAGACAATCTCCCAAGCGAATTCTCAGAGTCATCGGCGGTAACCGACGACACGGAACAAGGCAAACGGGGAGGTCGGCATCACGGATTCTGCGACCTTCACTATTCTCGCCCATTTTCATTATGCGTGCCTTGCCCCCTTTTCCCTAGAGTTTTTCTCATTAAGCATTGATGAATGGATGGGTGAATGAAAGATGGTATTTCACGGTATTGTGATGTCGGTGGACACAGGAACTTGCGGCGTTATGGCGTTGACTTTGCCGGTGGTGATTGAGACCAGGTATGGATCCTGTGTGCTCATTTCCCGCCTTTTTCCCCGCAGGTAGCCGTCGCATAGTTAATGATTTGCGTTGCTTTTTCCCTAGAGAAGTTTCCGATAAGCATCCTGTTTGGCGAGTTGGTTTGTCACAGGCCGTGCGTCTTGGTTGATGATGTTCCGGTATTGCGTGACTTCAGTCTACTCGTTTCCGATTTTGAGTATTTCGGTGGATGAATGTTTATCCATTTGAATTTCCGTGCACCGGCCAGCGATACCCCGGCTATTGAAAGGACAATTCCCTCTTATTACCGGTTCAAGCAGCTTATTAAGATATCATATTCTTCGTTTGGTGAATCAGTGTTCTCTTTAATCTTGCATGCCTGACTTTAGTATCCCTCGCTTCCCTTGGCTGGGTGAGGCTCGCTGCTATCGTCTTACCCGGCTGGCTATTATTCTCGTCTTAAACAATCATAATGGACGCGCAAGCGGGCCGGGGCTCTTAGACTTTATTTTCCTTCTTATGTTTAAAGCATTCTTAGGTCTAAGTTAACCTTAGAGATTAATCTCGGACTGACCGGCCCATCGAGTAAAGTTAGCACCATCGGCACGGATACCAAGTCCAACCGCCGGTTTTTAGAGATAGTTTGATTCACAGAGTGGACATAATTCCTACGACCCACGGGATGTAACCAGCGGGGGCATGGTACTGCCATCAAGTCATGTAATAAGGCGCACGCAAGGCAAGTAGGCTTTGGCCATAATAAATGAGCCACCTTAGCAACCTAGGTATATCTTAGTGTTGCTAACATCTCTATGTGCCTATCCAACTTCCTTCTTAAATAGCCCCAACAAGATTGGGCTTGTTTATGATTTCGATAAAATAATCACGTATGACCGTTTGCTGGACATGTATTATTGAGTTTTTATTTTAGTTGCTGGGTTTATAAGGCCTGTGATGTTGTAGTGGGTTAAATCTAGTAAACACTTACCTATCAGGGACGACCTGTGAGCGCTAAACGTGGGAATAGTTGCAGGTCCCGAGACCAAGTCGCTGCGTTTTCAGAGTGCGAGCGGATCCAGGGAATTAACAAGAAGGGGAGGGGTGCAAGCGTTAATTGGAAGTCGGACATAGCGGCCCCGCCCCGGTTCAGTTGGCCAATGAGGAGGCGCTTGGAAGCCGAAAAGGGCAACCGGGCTTACACTTTCGCCTCACTGGGACTGCCCCCACCACTTGGCAATTCCTTAGTGCCCAGGGCTACTCACAGATTGTTCTGTTTTCCTCTTTTCTCTTCGGCTTAGTATTTTCGTTAAATAAAGGCGATTCAACAACAGCATTGTCTTTGCGAATTCCCTTGCCCTGACAATAGCTATTACAGCGGGTGAGCAACAACCTCCGGAGCCGCTAGAGCGACGCAAGCACTGCGAAAACTCTTCAGATGCTCATTTTGCTTTGAGACCTCTTTTCTACTCACTACGTAGAAAGAGATCCCAAATTGGCGCGTACGTCGCGAACGCGTGCTGTACAGCCGCTCACAATCTAGCATTAGTAATACATGTGCGTGATTGAATCGCATGGACATCAGAAGTTCTTCTTGCGCCGTTATAAATGGGATGTTAATATACATCTAGCGATCTATTTCAATAGAGGAATGTCCGCGAGGGAGATCTTCGGAGGAGGAAACTCTCTGGTCTGATGGCCCCAAATCACGTGCCCCACGTTATTAGCCGTGGACGCTTCATGGACGCCCGAACCGACTTCTGTCCTCGCTCCAGCATTTCATCTCGGTAAGCACCCATCAACTCTTTTAAGGCCGCACCAGTCGCTTTAGCATCACTAATCTGCGCTATAGTGTCTGCTAGCTTGATCGAATCCCTCATCACCTGGACGCCGCCCTCGCCACGGTCTGCACACTGTCAGTACATCCATGCCAGTTTCCAATTAGTGATTATGGGTGAGAGGGGGAAGGGCCAACTCACACGGCGGCATGCCATGTGCCGCATCCCCCAGAAGCGTGACCCTCCCTGGCGGCAGACTAGCCTTGTCCAACTCCACAGCGGCTGGCAACGAACGGCGGCCAAGCAATTCCTCCCAGGCTCCGTTAGCTCCACAATCTCGCGGAACTGCGGCTGCAATCTCGCCACCACCTTACGCGCCATCTCCAGCAGCTTCTCTTCGGAGATATCTTTGGCTTTCCGGTCAGGGAGCTGGAATTCGGGGCTGTCGCTCGACAGATACCAGAAATAGATGGCGCTGCGGCAATTACGGAGCACTTTCCCGAGGCCTGTAAGCAGCGTTACCCCTGGACCGGAGCTATCTGTTTCCGTGGCTACGCGCCAAATGCTGTGGCTTAGTGACGGCTGCCTCTCGAAGGCCTCGCCAGAGACGATCAGCTCGGCGTGCAGGGTCTCATAAGGCAGCACCTTCAAGGGGTCACGAGTTCCCGTGCGGTCCAACAGGATCTTCCGCACGGCGCTGTGCATGCCGTCGGCGCCTACAAGCAGGTTGCACGTGGCTGGCGCGCCGTCCGCAAAGTGCGCCATCACGTTGCCAGCGTCCTCCTCATCGATGGACACGGCCTGTTTCTGCCACTTAATGCTAAGTCCGGCGCTCAGCCACGAGTGCAGGCGCTTACGGTCGGCGCGAATAATGGACCTATCGCGAGCGCCTACGACGCCCACATACGAGCCATGTGCATTGTTGTAGTACATCGCCGATGGGGGCGGGTCAAAAGGCTGCAGGTGACCCACCACTTCAATAGGGGGCATATCCGACGACACATTGGCCACAAGCTCATTCAGGACACTGGAAGAGACGATGAGTGAGCAGGTTTGCAAGGCATGGCGGCCTGTGACGGTTTCAAAGTGGCCCTTACCCATGGAGGCCAATCCACCAGGCCTAGGAGCGGGCGTACTGAGCGTCGCGCTCGAAGATCTCAAACGAGATGCACCGTGCAGCACTTGTGTGGGCGTAAGGCCGTCTAGACCGGCGCCAATAATAAGCACATGCGGATTAGTTTGGGAGGCCATCGTCGTCCCCGTCGTCAAGATGATGCTGTGAGAGGCGGAATTCTACTGGTGCCAGTAGATGCTAAAATTTCTTCAGAGGCTGTGAGATAAACAATTATCAGTATATATAATGCAGCTCTGCGGGTGAGCCCCATCCTGCATCTTGAAATCGGACCTATCGGGTTTCCGAATGACGATATTACAACAAGACCGGTTTAATTCATGGCATCACGTCAAGGCCGAAGTGCTACCCAGCACTTTAAGTCGAGCTGAGCGGAGCGGAGCCGAGAGTTGTCGTCGGTATTATTTTCAGTCTCTCGGCTGACGGCAAAGGCGGGAAGTCATCACCGGCGCCGGTGCACGAGCGGAATGAGCGGATTCCAGACCGTCCCACTTCCCTCATCATACCGCTAGCCTTATCCCTACCCATTAAACCTTAATATCTCAATGGGAGGTGTTGAAGTTTGCGGATACTAGACTAACACTCAATTACGGACTTTGTTTCATAACGTTATAAGCCGATTACAGCTCTGTAAAACCATTGTAAGTCCCATACGCTCGCTGCGGATTTAGCTCGGCGCCGGCGCCGAACAGGTCCTACGTCATGTCGCAACCTGTCCTTGGTCTGGCTTCCAAAACGCTCAGCGGCGCGCGACTATAAATCCTTCGCAACTCCTCGCGCTGTCGTCCAACAAGAAGCATTTTCTCAAGTTCCTATCGCATTAGCTGCTGGTCAGTAACATCAACTGTGCCTGACATACCAACACATTAGCTCCAACCTCCAACCTCTGACCCGGCAGCTGCCGTTATCCACTAGAAACATATCGCAACATCACGCATTATGGCACCGCTTTCAGGTAAGGTCGCTATCGTCACGGGTGCCTCCAAAGGATTCGGAAAGGGTGCCGCCGAGCGCCTTGCCGCCCATGGCGCCTCAAAAAAATTATTATATAAAAAAAAATTCCTTGTTGAGAAGGAAAATGATAATAAAAAGAATTAATTAATAACGGTTAAAGGTAATCGTTATAAAAAGATTAAAACGGAGAAATAGAAATATAATATTTCTCATAACACCGGACATAATGCATAAATATGTAAGAAAGTTAAAAATAAATTAAATAATAAAAATAATAATTAATATAAATTAAATTAATATGTTGTAATTAACTTATCTAAGTTTTTAATAGCGGAATTTTAAACAATAAACGGCGAGATAATATAACTAGGTGTGACGGCTAGGCTAATTAACCTATTATTAAACCTAAGTCGACGGGTTTATGTTAGCAGAGTATTGTGAGAAATTAAGTAATAGAATAATAAATAACTTAGTTACGTTTCGTAATATTAAGGGTACCTTGGGTAACGAAGTTATATTACAAGTTGTCGTTATTTAACTATGGATTTAATAAGTGTATATATATTCGTTTGATAGATTACGATAGATATTTTAATTTAAGGAAATTTTTTTAACGGATTACGATAAATATCTTAATTTAAGGAAATCTTTTTAACGGATTGCGATAAATGTCCTAATTTAAGGAAATTCTTTTAACGGATTACGATAAATATCTTAATTTAAAAAAATCTTTTTAACGGATTGCGATAAATGTCCTAATTTAAGAAAATTTTTATTACGTAACTTAACCCATTTGGGTCCTGTTTTCGGTTTTTTTTTGCCAAAAGACCGTTTTCGAGGTCCGTTTACATTATGTCATAATACGATTTTTTTTTTAAAAATTTCGTCCCGAAGATTCCTTTGTAAGTATAAGTTTGTTCTTATTATGTCGGGTCGTATAGTTAACCGTAAACCTCGTTATCGTCCTTATTAGAAGGAAAGCGTTATTTTTTTTGCGGATTTTATTATTAAATTTAGTTTCGAGATTATGTTATGTATTTTTTGTTTTGAAAAAGGTTTTCGATATATTATGATTAAAGACTTAAAACGTTATAAATAATGCGTGCGTTATCCGTATTGCCGTTGCGATGGGTTAACGGTTTCCCTTTTTTTTTGGAAAATATCGGCCGTGTTAAGGATTGTTTTAATTGCGAGAGATAGTTTACGTAGGAACGTTTTTTTCAGTTTCGCTTACCTCAGCTAGCTCAGGCCTCCCTGGCTCGTTTTTCTAATGTACTGTTGTATCACGCTAAAGATTAACCAATCAAATCCCAAGAAAATGCCAAGTCCCCGTAACGAGCCAGCGAGGCCTGAGGTAGAGTTGCGCGAATAAGGGTCTCGTTTTAGGCATCGCCACCAAAATTGCCCAATTTATCCCATTTTATCCTATTCATCCAAATAAATCCAACCTTTTAAATAAATAAAAATTTACCAACCAGCCGAATTTAATCGGATAAGTTTGATACCTTATATACCTGTCTGATATAAGCTAATACGCATATAAGATTTTTTTTCGAATTTTTTCAATAAAGATTGGGGCTAATACAGCTAGATTTAGGTCTGGGAAATGGGCGACCGTAACGGCCTCATGGCTGCGACAGCATAACTACCGGTCGCATCATCGTGCATCGGATTTC
>QJNV01000536.1:0-28785 GCA_004155935.1 Monosporascus sp. GIB2
TTTTATTTTTAATTTTTATTTTTAATTTTTATTTTTAATTTTTATTTTTAATTTTTATTTTTAATTTTTATTTTTAATTTTTATTTTTAATTTTTATTTTTTGCAAGACGTTGTATAATATTGGTATTAAAAATAAGCGATTAAACATAAGTAGCTGGAATTATTAAAAAAGCGATTCGCTCATATATGTAAGACGTTATTTCTTTTACCTGATTATTATATTTTTAATATCCCCTTTAAATATTAGAAATTTTAACTTCTGTACGCGTTAAGTTTCCGTTATACCGATAATAAATTAAGTTTCTAATAAAATAAAATAAAGAAAAAGTTATTTTATAATAATTTATAAAACGTATAAATCTTATTACGTGTAATTATTGAGGCTTAATCTAGCTAAAATATTGATAAATATTATTAATATAATTTAAAAAACCGTAACTTATTACAATAATCGTTTTACGGTTATTAAACATTTTTTAATTAATTATTTTCGATTATTAACCGTTATATTACGGCTAGTTAATTTCGAATTTCGTAAACTTTATATCTTAATTATTAAGCATTTTTGATATGGCAATTGCAAGCTGAGAACTGAATAACGTTACGACTCTTGGTCCTGTAGCATATCTCTAGAGATAGCAGCTCTAGTGCTGTCTCTCTCTTCTAAGAATCAAGCTATTTACCACCATATCTGTCGTAACAATTTTATAATATTTATTTTACGTTAATAATATACCACTATAAAAGAATTACTTATTTTTAAAATACCGATAAACTTTTTTCAAAATAATATAAACGTTTTATAAAATCTTTTAAAGTTATTCGTAAAACTTAAGAAATTTCCTTAATGGCGTAAAATCGTATATAAATCGTACGGTAATAACAATTAATTAAATATATTTAAAAATATAATTAAGAATTAATAAGTTATAATACCAACGTTATACCATTATTTTAAATATATTTAAACATTAAAATATTTTTTTTAAAAAAAACATAACGAGGTAACGACGTATTAACGACGGATCTAAAATAATACAAAAATATATCCAAGGTAAAACGAAACCTAGCTGCCGTAAAAGTTTGTTTTTAAAAATACAACAAACTATTACGGCGCTAAACGTCTCTAGGTCTCGGTAAAATATCTTATTATTGTCCGAAAAAGAAAAAAAGGAAACTATCTAAAAGGCACGAAATGTCTCCGTATATATAGCGTTACGTTAGTTAAGCAGAGCCGCACTGTTAATACCGTAACAAAAGCTCGAAATAAGCTTTTAAAAGCAAACTTGTTACGAACTTATAATTAAGCTATATATATTAATTATTTAGATATAAAAAAGGTTAAAAATTACAGAAAAGTACATTTTCTATCGGCAAAATTTTAATACCTTAATTACCTCGTTACGGCTTACCTAACATATACTCTATATTTGAAAAAAAATTTACGAATTACGTCTTATTACTAATTATTATTTACTTTTATTCATTACAAGGTTAGTACGCCTCTTTAAAAAAAATATAAAAAAATATACATATTATTAAAAAAGCGCTAAATACTTTAAAAGCTATTATTATACAATTATTATATAACTCATTACTTATTCCCCTTTTAAAGAAAATAGGCAAGTTTTAGACTAGTTCTTAATATATCTGTATTATTTCTCTCACTTTACTTTTAATATATTTAACCTATTTACTCTCTTATTATATTAAATAATTTACGAATTTGATAGCTTAAACTTACGCTATTAAATAATAAATAAGATTAAACATAATAATCGCGGTTATTTACATAAACCTTTATAATAATATAACTAGTTAAAACTTACAACTAATAATAAATTATATAAATTTATAATACTAATATATTTCTAATTTATTTTTATATATACTATTATGAAGGAAATTGTTTTTTATAAAAGCAAATGCTTCTTATAATATTTATTACATTAAATGCGAAATGTTAATTATTACCCTGATAAGGTTGTATCACTTATAGCCCCTGTAAAGTACGAAACATTGCTAGCGAGATTAAGATAGTTCCAGCCCTCAACTGCAGAATAGAGGGATGGCCAACGTAATGTTTGAGTCCCCGTCAGCCTGAGTCACTTCTACAGCGGCGATAGAAGGATATTTTCCACCAATTCTCCCAAGATGAGAAATCCAGTCGGCAGTACAGATTGGTTAACCGAACTTTCCAAACACTTTCTCTGTATCCCTCTGAGAAACGGAGCAGCATTCCGGCGATGGCTGCGCTATTATCTCGAGTTGCAAGGGTCGACTTCTCCTGAATCTGATAGGTTATGCGCCGAGAAAACGTAGTAGTCTTCTTGGGCGATAAATAAGGGTTAGATGGTGGCCCAGGAACGGCAGAAGCTTGACTCTGAATACATGGCTATGACTCTCAAAGGCCAGTGCATCAACCTCAGTCTGAATGCTTGGCGGACACGCGCGGTGGCGTTATTCAGTTAACGCGTGAAGGAGTCGATTTTAACGTACTTGCAAGCTACCCGTGCACTCTCGGCCCTGTTACCCCACCTCAGCTTCACGGTCCATTAGCGGGGATGTGCAGCGACGCCACGGTATGACTCAACGTTGGTTCTGGGCGAAGGGATCAATGCTGCTACGTGTGCATCTTTGGTTTAGATTTGTTGGCGTGGCGGCCGCCATTCTCAGGCAGCAGAGGCGGCAGGCTGGAAGAAGCTTGTGGGTCTTTCAGCCATTGACAGTCTGGACGGAGCGGGCGCAAGTATAAAGGGCGGTGGTAGGTTCATGGACACTCCAGATCGGCTTCGACACTTTCATTTCAGTACGCGGCTTTGCTCTGGCAAACACTTTGTCAGGCTATCGTTGGGCAGGTCAAGATTCTGCAAGCTATCTTGCGACAGGAAGCAACATGAGCGACAATACGGTAAAGTATATATGTACTGTGCAGTAGTCAGCACCCACTAACGGAAGTCAGTGCGCGGAGCCAAAGTACGGCGAGATCTGCTGGATCGAGATGCCCGTCCAGGATGTCTCTCGGGCCCAGAAGCTCTACAAGGACATCTTCGGGTGGGAGTTTCGGCCTGATGGCACCCCCGCGAACAGCGGCGGCGTCAAGAGCCTGCACTTCTTCAACAAGGGCAGCGTTCAGGGGGCACTCCTCCTAATGGAGGAGGGCTACCAGGTACGAGAGTACGGCAAATCGGACAAGGAGGTTCTGCCACCTTTGCCGACCTTCTGTGTCAAAGAGTGCGATGAGACGCTCCAGAAGGTGCAGGCTAACGGGGGTAAGGTGCAGTGGTAAGTTGTTGCCACCAGAGATTGAGACATTCAGGTTGCTGACCTTGTACAAGCCCCAAGACGGAGATTGGAGGGGATATGGGATACTATGCTCGATTCTTTGATACGGAGGGCAACGTAATTGGCATCTGGTCCCAGAATTAAGTTATTTGGCCTGTCTCAGCGTGTCATTTGGTATATCAAAGGCTCGTCTGTCGATATTGAGAATGCTAGTGCGTTTGCAGCAGTCTCCATGGGTAGCCTCTGATATGTTATGCCCGTGCATAAAGGACTTGATCTGTATTTTGCGCCATTGAGGTAGGTTGCCGCTTATGATTCCTAAGGTTCTGTGGGGGATTATCGTGGCTTATGATGCCTTTCTCATGGACAAACTCTCTACATCGTATTCGGGACTTCGTGCAACGGTCCTTCAGCACTGAAGAGGTGTGCCTTCAGCACAGAGCATCCTTTCAGCACCTCACAGGCCCCTGGGTCGAAGCTTTTGTGCTCCCCGATCACCCGAGCCACGAACGGTCGGGGTGCCGAGGATTGGGGTAGCTCGGCGGAATCGCCATTGATGTGCCTTGGAAGTATCGAGGTTTGGTGTCCCAACCGTGGTCGTCATGCTGCTCTGCGACATGATCTTTGACGTGCTTTTTGAAAGGGGAGCGGGCAACTTGGCAATCCCCCTCGCGTAAACTACGAGAAGCACCGGGAGATCAACCCCGTGGTGTTCAGCAGAGACCTCATAAGCATCATAAAAGGATCGAAAATCAGCCCGGTCGGCTTCGATCATTTCTGTCTAGTAGCAAGGTGGCTTCGGTCAGGAGAGACCTTTAAGGGGGAAGCAAGTCTCCTCAACCACTCCATCGTACGTTACGGAATAAAGTGTGAGTGTTCTTAGCATGATAGGCACCCTTGTGGATCTCCGAGTCTCTAAGACCGCGACAACAGGTTAGAATGTCCACGAGTGCATACTCTAATCGGTCGTGAATACGAAGGAGTTAAATTTTTACCTGTAACAAACAGAAATCTCTTCCCTCGTCACCGGTAAAGTAGGATCCGGTGGCTTTAGGTACCATTGGTTTCCCAGTCCTTCCAATGGAACTGTTCCCACTCGCCATTCCCCTCTTTGTCTAGGTACCTCTCGATAGAACGTATTGCATTCTTTCCAGTATACACACTGACACGCTTCAACCAATTTTAGAGTAGGTATTGGGGCCCCTTGGGAAGTCGGGTTCCAAATCGAGATCTTCCGTGGTAGGAGCCTAATAATATACCAGACTAGTCACGGTCCCAAATCCACGCAACTTATCATAACGTTAAGCGCTTCCCCTTTCCTCTTTTCTCAGCTAAGAATGATTGCATAGTAAGAGCCAAGATGTACAGAAGCTGACTGTATATCCCTTCGGCAAACAGAGATATACAGTCAAGACAAATTTCTTACAGGTAGCCGAGGATTACACTTATCTTTATACTGCGATGTGATTTGGGGTGATCTCTAGACGTTGGAGGGGTGGGGAGGGAGCTCAGTCTCCTGGACCCCTCAAGCCCCACACATTGCCCCACATATAGGAGCTTTATCTTATCATTATCTTCCTGCATACTAGGGTTGTCCCCACGTGTTAACGTGAGTTAATACGCGTCAAACCAAACGCGTCTCCAGGCACATCACGGCACGTCGGCGGCCTCTACGCGCCAATTATAGCTCGAGGAACTTTGATAGGCGGTCAATTGGCAACCACTGATACGCTACTACCTTACAAATTCGGCGTTGCAGGTATACACTGATGCGGAGAGCGGTAGTCCCCCTTCCCGACCGCGCAATTCATATTACTGCATAGTGACAGTTGGGGTACCAAGGTACAAAGGAGCACCACCCCACACATACACATAGAATAAATACACCTATTCCGTCCCCCACCACCGCTTGCGACAATGACGACGAACAACCAAGGCGGCGGCGGCCCCCTAGCGCCGCTCCGCACGCCCCGGCTACCACTAGCAACAACGGCCACCACGACCCCGAACAGCCGGCGCGCCATCAGCGCCGAGCCCTCGACGGCCGGGCTCTCGCTGTCGGCGCGACTCTCGCGCAACGCCGCGGCGACGCCGCACGCGAAGGCGGCTTTCCGCTCGCTGAGCCAGCGGCGCGCGACCATCTTCACGCCGGGCCGGCGGCGCAGCCTGCGGGATGCGCGGCGCGAGACGCCGCGGGACATACTGCGCAACCTGTCGCGGGCGCTGGCGCCGACGTCGACGGCGATAGAGTCGTCGTCCTCGTCCTCGTCGCCCGGTTCGCGCGGCGGGGAGGGAAACACGACGCTGGGGACGCTGGGGGAGATCGACGACGACGACGAGTTCCCTATCGAGCGTCCGCGGTTCTCGCTCCCGGGCATGGAGGACGGGGATGACGAGGATGACGGTAGCGTGGACTTGAAGCCGCCTCGGCTTAGCGGGTTCGAGGAGGATAATTACACGGCGCTGTCGATCGAGCTTCCGAGAAGGGCGTGGAGTGAGGGGCCCCTGAGTCGCATGGATAGGGCGAGCCTTGGGAGTGTCAGGTTCAGCGACTATGTCGGGCCAGAGCTGCCGAGCGATGATGCCGGTATTGATTCAGGATTCTTTCCGCCGCCCGCCTTCGAGGACGACGACGACGATGATATGGTGCTGGATGAGCAGGCCATGGTTGAGCGGTGGGTCCCCCTCGTTCCGGATGATATTAGGAGGGGTAGGATGCTGACGGGAGACAGGTTTGATGGTGAGGATCCGAGACGTCAGACGGTAGGACGGGAAAGCGATTTCGGTGCTATTGAGATACCCGACGCCGGAAACGAGACTACCTTTCTGATGGCTCCGGCGGAATCACCCGTACGGGATCTCACCATGGTTGAAGGCGGCGAGGAGGACGAAGACGCTGCCCCGATGGAATTCGATGAGGCGGACCCCGACGACTCTGCCACGGCATTGCCAGGAATGGCGGACGACAACGAGGGGCTGGACCAGACCATATTTTCCCAAAGGACGGATCTCAGCATTCTACCGCCCAGGAGGAGGAAGACCGGCAAGAAGATCTCGAAGCACGGTATCGAGTACAAGTCGCTGCCCCAGGGCGTAGTGAAGCGGCTGGCCATGACTTTCGCGAAAACGGCCGGCGTCGGCAAAGCCAAGATCAGCCCGGATACGCTGGACGCCATCATGCAAGCGACGGATTGGTTCTTCGAACAGCTCGCGGATGACCTACAGGCTTATGCCAAACACGCGGGGCGTAAGACGATCGACGAAAGCGACATGATTACTCTGATGCGGAGGTATGTTACAGTTCTTTTTATCTCGTATATGCTACAAACACAGGGGTTTACAATTCGTATAGACAGAGGCAGACGAGCGCATCGACTACGCCGTTCGCCCTTGCGCAACGCCATCTGCCCAGAGAACTATTGCAGGAGCTGCGCATGCCCGTGCCGGCACCGACTAAAGCGCCGCGCAAGAAGGCGAGGCGTGTCGAAGTGGACGACGAGGAGGATGCTACTTGAACTTGTGGGCTCTCAGATCCCCCAGCCGTCATCTGAAAGGGGTTGGCTTGGTATTCAATCCATGGCCAATAGATTCCAGAGAATCGAATCGCTGGAAGCGTCTTACGATGAAGGGGCGATGATATTCCTACCATCTGGGACTATGACCAATCCTTATTCTGTCGCACGCGGCGTGCGATATCATTGGGGGGCTTCTTCACCACCATATAGAACATGATAGATGTCGCTACTGCGAGACCATACCTAAGATACCATGAGAACTGGGGAGGACGGGGAGTGATTTGGTAGAGCTTACCATGTAAATATGTACTGGGCATGGTTATTCCTCAAGTTGACCTCGGCGGCTCGGCCAATGGGGATGCCCTTAGATTCATACTCCAGAGCTTGTAGGAGATCCGGCTCTGCATGAGATCCAATGTTAGCAAGAGACCCCCCCCAAAAAAAAGGACATCAACCAATATTTTGTCAAAAGAGTTTATAAAACTCACCCATTGTCTGCTCGACCCAGACCTCCTGACTCCCCGTCAGCGCAGCCATCTGCTTGACGTCGGGGAAGTAGAACTCCCCAATGTCGGGCCTATTCTCCGGCGTGAACATGTTCTTCTTCCACGGCTCCCTAAGGAGGCCCTCCACGACGACGTCTCCGCTCGGCAGCGACGCGGGGTCGCGGCTCCGCTGGTCGCGCATCTTCTTGCTGATCCAGCCGCGGTTGACGAGCACTGTGGCCCCAGGACCGCCCTGGTCGAGGCGCTCGAGGGGGGTGACGACCATGTAGCCCTGCTCGCCGTCGCGCATGCGGGGGCCCACGAGCATCTCGCGGTCGTGGCGGAAGCGGCCGCGGGCCACGACGCGGCGGTAGTCGAAGTCGCGCACGGCGTCCGGGTCGACGCGCGGCGGCAGCGGCAGGGGTTCGCGCACCAGCCGGTCCTCGCACCGCGCCAGGAGCTCCGTCTTCCACCCCAGCCGCTGCACCTGCCACGTCCCCAGCGCGAACGCCGTCGCCGGTATCACCGCCAGCACCAGCAGGCCCCACCCGTGCCGCCTTCCGCCGGCACGGACCAGCTCCGGCGGGTTGTCCACGATGCTGCTGAAGCTCGGGTCGTCGGCCGCTTGTCGCTGCTGGCGCGCGCGGGGCGTCTGCGCGAACGTGCGGATCGAGGATGGTGTTGGCGGTGCTTTGCTGTGGGCGCTCGGATGCGGCGGTTGGTGCCGGAAGATGGTGCGGGATGTGGATGCGGTGCGAGGAGAGGTGCGGACCCGGGATTCGAGGGCGCGCTCGACTCGCTGGGCGAGCGTGCGCCCTGTGCTTGTCCAGCTAGAGGACTTCATTGATGTGGAATTGATCCTCTGTTTCGGCGTCCTGACAACCGCCGAGCAGGATCGTCAAGATATTCGTCCTATGTCAGTTACTCCTGGTCATGACTGTGAAGCTCTCCATATTAACTTTAATGGAGCACTTAGTGGGGCATGCATTAGCTCCCCAGCCAGGGGGTCCTGGGCTTATACGGTGCATATTCTTGTAGCAGGGATATGCTGTCATATTGAAATCATGCTCGTCCAGCTGGTCCCGGCCCGTCATGTGTGCTGATGACATGTCCTCAGACGGTAGCCCTGTATCTCTCCCTGGCCGGATTGAGATGAGGATCCCACCAAACTCATGTATCGTCCACCTTGAGGACTGAACTTAGGCCAGAGCACTTCATATCCGGACAACAAAAAGTAGCGTATGCGTCCCCATAGCTTCTTGTATCTAGGACTACCATAAAATAGTACGCCAAACACGTAACACGTAGGCGACATTCACCCCTCCACTTAGTCCCCTGCTTATATATCTAGACAGCTATCTCCTCGAACAAGCTAAAAGCGGCGTCTTGAGTATCCGCCATGTTCTTCCAGGGCAGCTTGCAGGAGGGCATCAACACCGCTCTCCAGGAGGCAAAGCTAGTCGTCTGTTTCGTCACTGGTACATACCTACTCACCCAGACTGGCGCTGTCAGACCAATCACCTCTTGCGTTCAGTCTACTAATTGCCTGACTACTTAGACGAAGGGAGCGAGAGCCAGCTGTGGGAAAATGATTTCCTCGCGGATGAATCTGTAACCAAGCCCCCATCCCTCCACTTCCTGTTAGACTGACATGCTGACATGTGGAATAGCTAAAATCGACCCTCGAGAGCCAAGCAGTAGCCTTGCGGTTGCAGGCCGGATCTCAAGAGGCAGGGTTTCTCGAGGCTCTGTTCCCCGTGCCCCGGAAGCCTACTTTAGTGATGATACAGTATGTCAGAAGCCACCACCCGGGGACAGCATTCGTTCCGGGCCGAGTCGATGGTCATTATGATTTTGAGATTCGAGATGCTTGCTTACACGTGACGTAGGAACGGCCAGTTAAAAGAGTACATCGCAGCTGGGGTATCAAAGGAGGAGTTCCTGCGCAGAGCACACGCCGCTCTCGGGATCTCGCGCGGCCAAAATCAACAACAACCACCGCCAACTGCTACCCCGGCGGCCCAGACCCTGCAGCAAAGCCAAGCAGCAGCGCCAGCAGCGTCAACCGCAGAAGAAAATGGCGCGCCGCCACCAGCGTCCTCGTCGGGAGGCATGACGCAAGACGCACGGGTCCGCGCCGCGCTGGCCGAGCGCGCGAAGCGCCTAGAAGCGGACAAGAAGGCGAAGGATGCGGCAGCGAAGGCGGAGGCGGAGGCGCGGGCGAAGGCGCGCAGGGAGGTGGTGGACTCGAGCGGTGCGGAGTCCTCGTCGGCTAACAACAACATCAAGGCCGCGGAGCGCAAGTACGCCGACGGGCTGCGCCAGCGCAAGCAGCAGGCGGCCGAGGAGCGGCGGCGCATCCTCCGGCGCATCGAGGACGACCGGCTCGAACGCAAGGAGCGGGAGGCGCAGGAACGGCAGGCGAGGCTGCTCGCACAGGCGACTGACCCCGAGGCTCCTAGCGATGGTGGTAGCGGCGGTAACAATGGGTTCGGCGGATCGCTGTCACCGCTCCCGTCCGTCGGTACTACATCTCCTACCAGCAGCACCAGAACAGGGGCCAGGGGAGGAGCTGGCAGTGACCACTGCAACCTACAAGTCCGGCTCCTCGACGGCTCGACGATGCGCGCACGGTTCCCGGCGTCGGGCACGCTATCGGGCGACGTCCGGCCGTGGATCGACTCGAGCCGCACCGACGGCAGCGACGCGCCGTACACGTTCCGCGTGGTGCTGACGCCGCTGCCGAACCGCGCCGTGGACGCCGGCGAGGAGACCGGGTCGACGCTTGCGGAGTTAGGTTTAACCCCCTCCGCGACCCTGGTCCTGGTCCCCGTACCCCAGTTCGCCGAGGCGTATTACGGTCGCTCCTCCTCTTCCGACAGCGGCTCTCTGCTGTGGCGCGCGCTCGCGTTCCTCTGGGGCATTCCGGCGGGTATCCTGGGGTTGCTCGCGGGGTTCTTGTTCGGCTGGGGCCGGGGAGGGCGGCAGCGGCAGCAGCGGCGGGATGTGGTGGGAAGAGGAGGTTCTGGTGGGGATGAAGTTGAGCTGGATGATGCGCCGGCGAGGGGGACGACGACCTCAGCGCGGATCAGGGGGTTCGAGAACGCGGAGGACCGCAGGAGGGACGCGCAGTTTTATAATGGGAACTCGGTAAGTGCTTTCCTGTTATTTTGCTTCTGGTTTGATACTAGAAGCGTGGTGGATGAGTTGGCTGCTAACGGACAGCATAAAGCTTAACTTCGAGCCGCGGAGAGATGACGATGAGGATGTAGGTGAACGGTAATTGTCAAGTAGGGGAGCCTCCTGCGCAAATTTTATCACGTACGAGGTGGTGTAATTACGTCTGGATTTACGACGGGGCTTGCATTAAGCCACGATCCTTGACGTGTTGTTATTGTATTTATTGTACAATAAAGAGGAGTTTAGCTTCGCCACTAAGATCCCTATCCTCTAAATGCTGCTGTTGCTTGCTGGGTCCGTAGGCAATAACTTCCATCAGTCCGAAGACGACGTAGTTGCCCGAACACACGTGAGTTGCTATTCCCTTCCGTTCTACCCCATCACTCTCAAATATACCACTTCCTCCAACTACTCAACTCCCTTCGTCCATCAATCACTCATCATCCATCAACCATCCCTATCTACACAAGGGCAAGGTAAGCTTCTTAGTACTGGCTAGCGGCAGCCTGGCAGGCCTTGAGCTGCTCGAGGTACCAGCCGCAGATCTGCATGTTGCCCTGGTGGTCGTCCATGCACTTGGTGAAGTTCTGCGTGGCGCCGGCGCAGTTGTTGCCCCACTGGTTTTGCTGCTGCTGGGCTGCCTGGTCCTGGGGCGCCGGCGCGGGCTCGCCGGAGCCGCCGCCCGAGAAGAGGCCGCCGATGGCGTGCCCGATCGAGGAGCCTACCGCGACACCGCTGTTCGTTTCACCCACCGTGTTAGCTGATCTCGTTCATCTTCGGGGGGTGTGTTGTGGGTGAGAGAAAGAGATAGATGCATAGGTACGTACGCAGCGGTGCTGGCCATCTGGCCGAAGAGACCGGGTCCCTGCGACGGCTGCTGCGTAGCGGGGGCGCCCGCGGCTGGCGGCGCGTGCTGGGCACCTTGCGCGGGGGCGTACGTGGTCGCCGGGCGCTTCTGCTGCGCCTGGGGAGGAGCGGCACGCGAGGGGACGCTGGGACGGGCGGGCGCGGGACGGCCGGCGGATCGTTGGCGAGGCATCTTGACGGTATTCGGGTGAGTTATGTGTCTCTCGTGTAGGTGTGAGAGGGGGCTGAGTTCTGTTGCTGTAGTGGCTGGTGCTCGCTCGGAATTGGTGTGTTGGGAACGGAGGCGACGAAAAGGTTGAAGATGGTGGAAGCGGAAGGAGCCGGATAAGTTTCGGCTTTAAGAAAAAAGATGCAAATGCAAGGAACACCAGTCGCAGCAAAAGCCGAACGCCTGGGGAAGCAAGCGAGTGGCCAATCCCTATCCGTGGAACTGCCCCGTGACGTTAGAAGGTCGGCGATGCAGGGTCCTTTACTCCGATCTCCTTGATAACTGCATGTCGCTTTGGCGGGGCTTGGATATGCACATATCGAGCTAGAAGCTTATTCGTTCGATCGTCACTGACCGATCATACGAAGTAGGTAGACTTCAGAAATGCTCACCCCAACTAAGTAAGTATAGAGAGCCCCTCTTGAGGGCACATTCCGTTAGAAGGCATCAATGCATACCTACACTTGTGGTTCGGAAAGATGAAAGCTCCAACAACCTGCCTACGCTGCCTGCGTAGCAGCAGCAGCAGTAGCAGCAGGCTCATATCACCCCTCTCCTCCGCCATAGCCGCCACATCCCACCCACAACCACCGCCAGTCTCCCGCCCAACACTACCACCAACAACAACATCAACCAGGGCATTCTCCGTCCTCAACCGCCCGCCGCCAAACTACCCCGGCCACGTACCGCTGACGCGCATCGAGCGCACAGCGCTGGCCGTGGGATCGGGGATCATGTCGTTCCTGGACCCGCGGCGCGGGGACCTGATAGCGGTAGTGGGCGAGACGACGGCGTCGCCGTACTTCATCCGGCGGCTGCGGAACGCCATGCTGTCCTCGCCTACCGGGCGGCGGATCCTGCGCGAGCGGCCCGTGATCACGTCCACGACGCTGGACCTGGCGCGGCTGCGCGCGCTCCCCGCGGGCACGCTGGGCGCGACGTACGCGGCGTGGCTGGACCGGGAGGGCGTGACGCCGGACACGCGGGCGCCCGTCAGGTATATAGACGACGAGGAGGAGGCGTACGTGATGCGGCGGTACCGCGAGTCGCACGACTTCCTGCACGCGCTGACGGGCTTGCCGACGGTGCGCGAGGGCGAGGTGGCGCTCAAGGCCTTCGAGTTCGCCAACACGCTGCTGCCGATGACGGGGCTCGCGACGCTGGCCGTGGCCACCCTGAAGCCCGCCGAGCGCGCGCGCTTCTGGTCCGTCTACGGGCCCTGGGCCCTGCGCAACGGCCTCCGCGCCGACGAGGTCATCAACGTCTACTGGGAGCGCGAGATGGAGACCGACGTCACCGAGCTGCGCGGGAGGCTCGGCATCGAGGCCCCCCCGGACCTCAGGAGCATCAGGAAGGCGGAGCGCGAGGAGAGGAGGAGGGCTAGGGAGGCCGCGGCGAAGCAGGCCGTTGCGAGTTAAAGAGACGAAAGAGAGAAGAACGGTAACGAGGCGGTGTTAAAAGTGCTGTGTCCGTGATTTGTATATTAATGTGCCATAGGACCGGGCTTAGGAGCTTCGTAGCATCGCATAGAAAATACCCCCTGAATAACGCCTTGCCATGCCTTGCCAGACTGTACCATTTTGCGCGTTCCTTTTCCCCTTGCCTCAACCCAGAGCCTTCTGCTCGTCTGCTCCCCAAACCCCTCGTCCTATCATCCCGCCACCGAGTCACCAAACCCGCTCACAGGTCCAACAGATCATCATCGTCGTCGTCCCAGCCCTTGCGGCGGCTGACGACGATCTTCTCCTGCTCGGCCTGGCGGCTGCTCTCAGACACGGCGCTCAGCAGCTCCTTGAGCTGGTCCTCTGTGACCTTCTGGCGCAGCTGGCCCGTGCGCGCCAGCATGATGAGCCGGTTCTCGACGTCCGTCGCCCGCTGCTCCTTGACGAGCCGGATGCGCCCCAGCCGGTCCGCCGCCTCCGGGTGCAGGATCTGGTCCAGGATCGACTTCCGCGCCTCGGCTGTTTATTTTCGCGCGCGGGGCGCGTCGCGAGTTAGTCGGACGATGCTAGACCAGGCGTGGGTGGGTAGGTTGACGCGGGGGGAGTAGGGGGTTAGTTACCTTCTTGCCTGCGACGGGAAACGAACGGGGTTAGCATCCATTTGCATCCGTTACACAGCGGGAGCTCTGAGACACGAGAACGAGCCTACTCACTGCCTCTGCATCTCAGCCTGGTCCTGTCCTCCGCCCGCGCCGCCCGCGCCGGCTCGCTGGCCGCCGCCGCCGCCGGCCCCGCCTTGCGCCTTGAGCTGCTCGAGACGAGCCTTTCGGATCTGTTCGCGGCTTTAGCGAATGTCACCACAACGTACACCGTAGAAGCGCTCATGACGGGGATGGATAGCGGCGGGCCTACGTACTTGCTCTAATTCTGCGTCGGCCATTGTTTTTGTCTCATCTAGGTAGGTCTCTGCGATGCTGGTAAGACCTTGCGAGTGCCTGCTGGGGGTTTGAATGGGAGACCGTGGTGGGGTAACATTACATAGAGCCAGGATTGCTGTTGGTGGGGGGGAGAAACGGATCATTAAGCCGTGGACTCAGATGCATCGATTAATCAAAATTTATGCAGCTACCATGCAGTTGTAGTTATGCATTAGGCCATGAGTATTGCCGGGGCTTGGTCACAAGGGCTAAGGCCACCATATATACCATCAGTACGTAGGCTTACGAGGCTAAGGGGGAGCGTCTTAGAGCAATATCATAGCTAGTAGTTGATGAGTAAAGATATACAACTTTATCCTGTACATATTCACATAGCGGACGGGCTTATGCGCGTTCTATATATACAATGAGGCAAGAGGACCCTATAGATCAAAATCCGAGTCGTCCTCGTTTATCTGGCCTCCTAGTTTGTCGCCATCCATCATATACGGCTTCAAGCCGAACGGAATATCAGCGTCGAGTTCCCTGATTCTGGCCTGATGCCTCGCCTTCACCATCGAGACGACCAGGCTGTTCACTCTATGGTCGAGACCCAGCTCCTGGGCCCTCCTGACGAAGTAGCCGTTGATGAAGTTCACCGGCGTGATATCCCCCCTCCGGATCAGCGAGATCCATTCGCTGTACATCGGACCCTGTCTCTCTAGCCTTTGCTTGAGGTGCATTCTAAACTCGTCTCTGGTGAAGTATTTGAGCAGATTCGGTTTGTCCCTGAATTCCGGCAGCGAGCTAACGATATATAACGTTTCGTCCAGTAGGGCATACCAGAGCCTTCTTGCATGTGAATCTTTCACGATCTGATCATATCTGCACCCTAGAATGACCGATATTGAGTCAACCAGGGAGGACCAGATCATGCCGGGCAGCTTCCTGTGCAGGAACTTTATCCAGGACAGTCCCACAGGGTGGAGGGCCTCACTCGTAGAGAGAAGGCCGATGAAATGGTCACGCACGGCCACTTCCAGGCCATGATCCTCTTCCCGTGGGACAGCCGAGAGCAATAACTGCCCATTGTTGCCCTTATGCCTCAACGCCATGGAAGTGCCCATGTGCCTCGCTAGGTGATGGGTCATGTGACCGAGGATATACGTGGGCCTTACGGCCGGGTCGTCAAATATCTCTTCATTGAGCTTCTCGATGACCCCCAGCCCCTCTTGGATTAAGCAAATTGTTGTTCGATTATCGATAGAATGTCGCAGAGCCCTCAATGTGGGGTGAAGAGCCGCTATCCCTGTGTCGACGACTATGTTGTCAAGAAAGCCGCCGTCCCAGCGCGAAAAACCAGGAGCACCAACCCGAGGTCCGATGTGTTCCGGACAGTGGATCGGGTGGGACGACAGGAGCTTCCCGCGGGCGTCATGTAGGTCGATGGCTTTGCCTTCCTCGAGCCATTTGGCCGAGGCCTCTGAGCGATGGTGGGCCAAGATCCGCACCGGGGGTATCTGTGGAATCGGTGCAAGCGAATGCGCGATGAACCTGGCTTTGTTTCTAAAGCCTACGATGTATATTTGCCTGGACAGCTCCAAGGCAGGCGGCTGTCCCTCGACGGATCTGATGCTACTTGGCCCCGGCGGCTCCTCAGCAGCAGCAGTTTCTGCGAGATCGGGACGAAGGTTGTTCAGTTCGGCCTTATTCGAGTACAGAGGTGTCGTGGCCGTTGGAGGTAGTTTTGAACTTGGTGGTGGGTCATAGAACAGGTGGCTTTGCGTTGTCTTATCCGTCGAGTTCCCCTGTGGCTGCAAAGTAGGGAGGAGATCTGACGGAGGATCAATATGGGAACCATCTGGACGTGAAGAGAGGCCCTGGGCGGTGGAGGCCACGGAGGAATGATGTTTGGTGGCCCCCCGGCCCACTAAGAGGTTATCGCGAAACCATATCGTCGCCCTATGAGGTATTCGCGCTGGAGCCCGCGAAAGAGGCTGGCGGAGAAAGTAGGAAGACAGGTTGGACAGTTTATCGTGAGTCAAGACGTGATCTCATGGCATCTGTGCGGACATGTGGTTTATACGCCGTCCTGCTGCCGGGGGTTAGAGTATCCGGAGCGATCCTTCAACCATTGGGAAAGGATTCGAGGAGACGACGAACTAAGAGATAGATAGGTTAAAAAGAAAAGGAAAAGCCCTGCCTCTATGTAATGTACATCAAAGTAGCAATAATAGTCCAAGTCTTTCAACTCCGGTGTATGATATGACCTTGGAAGGGGAATTAGCGGCCGTAAAGAGACCCTTCTCGAGATGTTGGCGATAGTGACGATTTTTTTGTCGCAAGCGCAGACCCAGAAAATCAGATAAGGTACGTACCTCGCAGGGTAAGATCTGCAGACTTAATTGTATTGCCCATAACCGCATAACCGGAATGCAGGGAAGGGTATTAGTTACTGGTGGTACAATATCCACCTCGTCCACTTTTCTGCATGTTCTTTTTGACACCATATTTGCTCTCTGTTTATCTTCGTATCAGTTAATCTATCGCTATCAACAGTACTGCCCTGCCTCACCGCTATAATTTCAGGTGCCCTCCGGCGACGCGGTTCCCATAGCGAGTTGATGAAACGCGCATTTCCGTACCACTTTGAACCTCGGGACCGCCGCTATCACTATTCCTTCGGCGCGTGCGGGATTAGGCTTGCGACTGCTACTACTGAAGATGGATGTCTCCAATATTCTTCCGCAAATCGATCGCCTAGATGGTGAGCTCGATACACTCGAGGAGGTCCTCAAGCCCCTTCTCGGCAACGTCTCCGATGTGGCATCCAAGCTACCCCTCCTCGATAAGGCAAAGCTCTACGTGCTCGTAACGTATTCGATAGAGTCGATGTTGTTCTGTGAGCCATCCTCATACCCTGGACCGGGGGGCACCTTTTCGTACTAACACTGTTTTCAGCTTCATTACGCCTCAATGCCGTGGACGCGAAGAGCCATCCCGTCTTCAAGGAGTTGGCCCGCGTCCGCCAATACTTTGACAAGATCAAAAACATTGAAAGTCCCCCACCGAAGCCGGAGCAGAGCTTAAACAAGGAAGCAGCTATTCGCTTTATTAGGTCTGACCTGGCGGATAATAAGGAGGTCAACACCAAGTTGACCGAAATGATTGCCAAGGAACGCGCCAAAGCTGCTCTGAAGGCTGCTCGGCTCGGCAGTAAACGCAAGGCAGAGGAGTCGAGTCCTTCAGAAGGGTCGGAGGCTGGAACCGACTCTCAGAAGGCAGAGACTGAACCTCCTGTGAAGAAGAAAAAGAAGGACAGCAAGGGGAAGAATGGCAAGAAGGACCCCAAGTGATTACCGCCCTGATCCGCTTATAGCTCGGACATCTTCCGATTCATCCATTTCGAGATCAGTAAATCGCATCACGTGAGTTAACCCAATCTATTGATTTGCAGTCATTCAGATATCCTCGGCATTCGACATCCATAGGATGCATGGGCCATTGTAAAATAATCAAACCATTGGACTCATTTGCATAATACGGTTTACTGACGTCGAGATGGATAGCCCCCTGTGTGGGCTTTGTGCAGCCCCAAGAAGCCCAAGCAACTCGGTTCCGTATACGGCAACCTCATTCATGATCTCGAAAAGCTCGATCATGTCCATACCATACCCCATCTACATCCAATGTGGGGTTATATTGGGCATTCGCAACCATTCAGTTCCCTTCTTTGGCCTGCAGGACGTATCAAGGAGTCGTGCACCCCAGAACGCATGGATCCACAGCGCTCAAATAGGCTCAAAAACGGTGTGTCACCAGCTCACTTACAGGCAAGCTACGGTCTCATTACGACTTACCATTTGCTAATCATACGGGGCTTTCCCAGATTGACCTGCCGGTCTTCCGCACGGAGCCTTGTAGTTGCTACCAAGGGCCGCGTCTGCACTGAAGAATGTTTCCGCATCAAAGACCAGATAGTTAATAAACTCTCACCCGCGTTACATACAGGTCGGGGAAAGCAAAGCTAGTTACAGAGCTATTTCCCTTTGTATTAACTCCGATAGGCTGTCATTAGGGCAAGTTTGCGTTTGGCCTAGCTGTTACAGCCAGGCCTGTTACTTGAACTGTATTGGAACCGAAGTTATGGCCTCAGTAAAGTCTTTCAAAAAAATTTCTTGGTCAAAGGAATCCATCGCTATAATAAACTTTTTATTTTTCCGCACATGCATCTGCTCTTGGGCGGCCTGTCCGTACTCATATCCCCCTTTTCCCTGCATGCACTCTGGCGATGATATTTCCTGACCTATTCTGGCAACTAACACTGCACTCTGTAGGATCTAGCTAAGTCTACTAGTTCACCAGAAAGCACAGGTTGATCCCCATTGGCTTCGATCAATAAGTTAATTGCATTGCCGCTTCCATTTCAGGCCTGCATTGGACGTGCTGGATGATTACCTCCTACACGCGGCAGGGAGTGCTGTCCTCGAGGCGATAACCTACCTTATTCTCCCCGAGGTCTGATGATTCCTGGGCCGCACTCAGCTGAATCAATTGGTCTTGGGTATAAAGATCAGCTAACAGTTTCATATAGACGACTTGGAACCCCCTTTACCGCCGACAACCAGCCTTAACAAAGACGGCAATAAACAGCCCATATATTGATCCAAGCATCTAGGGGGGCTTGCGCGCTATTTCAAAATCAGAAAATGACACCGCCACCGAAGCGACCGTTCACGTGTTCCAACAAATGCCACCACCAACCGTGCACGGAGTGGGACGGCTCCGGCGTCTGCGTGATCTGTTCCATCGACGACTTCGTCAGGGACAACCCCGAGAGACCGTGTCAGATCTGCCGGAAAGACCGCTTTGAATCCGAGTTCCCAGCCTTCTCGGATATTTGTCTATGGTGCGCCTATTTTGGGGACTGGCCTGCTCAGCCAATGTCCCCGTCCCAGGCTCAGAACGCGGCACCGCCCGCCACTAGGCCATCATCGGCAGCTCACGCTCAGCATGCAGCGCCGTCCAGGTCGCGACCGCCAGCTGCGACCCGGACTAAACGTCCCGCACCGTCAAGCCCTCCACGACCAGCCGCGGCCTGGTCTAAGCGCCCTGCACCGCCCAGCTCTCGACCGGCATCCGCGTCCTTCGTCTGGCCTACGACACTCTCCCCCTCTCAACCGCAATTCCCATCCCACGCTGAAAATGCAGCGCCGTCCATTGCCCGACCGTCATCTGCGGCTCCGTCCATCTCTCGACCGGATTCCACGTTGCTCGCTCGGCGTACAGCACTTTCCACCCCTCAACCGTCTGTGCCTCAGCCCCAGCAGGCAGCGCCATCCATCGTCGGCACTCCACCTGCGTCCCGCGCTATGCCGACACCAGCAGCGTCGGTTACTCAACCCCCTAATGCGCCGTCCCAAGCTGGGCATCCGGGCCCGTATGCTTTACCCCCGTTTTCCTCTGGCGTTAGCTACCCGGAGCCGTATGCTCAACCGTCGCCAGCTTCGTCCGCCGCTATAAACACTTCGCCATCCACGGCTCGATCACCAACCGCGCACCGCGCTGTGCGAAGACAAACAGCGCCGGCTACTCAACCACCCATTACGGTACCCCAAGCTGTGTACCCAGAATTGCATGCTCTACCGCCATCGTTGTCCCCTGCAATGCATATGGTATCGTCGACCCCCTCGCAACCGTCATCTTCGTCCCATGTGACGTATGCGGCATCGTATGTTCAACAGGGCTATGCGCCCCGGGGTACGAATACAGCGCCGTATGCTCAACCACCATATCTATCCAACCCACCAGATCCGTCATACTCAAAATTCAGCAATAGTAACAGTTGAGCTACGCCCTATATGCAACACCGTGACCTCACCCTGGAAGCCACTATCTTACTTTGGAAGCCTTGCTCCCGCTTTAGGAACATTAGAAGCAGTGGCTGACCTCACCTGGAAACCATGGAATCCCTGAAACATTTTGAGAAGGGATCCGGGCCTTCGCTGCTGTTTAAGAAGACCGTCTTTTCAGAGCAATTGGAAATCAACCGCAAGCGCCATGGGATTATCAGCAGCATTGGTACAGTGCCGTCGCTGCGAAGGCTGATGGATATTGCCTTGGGACGTGGTAGACGGATGACCAGCGGACCGGGCACTGAGGGTATTAGAGGTGGCGATCCCCGTCTTGCTCTCGAGACTCTAACTTGAAACACTGCGCAGTCTTGGACTCGGCCTCGGGGACGGGAATATCCTGTCTTCAGCAAGTGGCTCCCCGAATGAGGCACAGGATACTTGATCAACTGCGCGCGCTCAAGTCCTGTGAAGCTATCCGAGACATTTTGCACGACCCTGTGCCGTCGGCGGGTGTTGCGCCTTCGCAGTTTCGGTAGCTTTGGAACGGAGTGATTTGTTGGTCGAGATTTGATTTGGTTGATCTACCGCGTTAACGCGTGTATAGCCATAGGATAGTCTGTTATTTCTTTAAACTTGAACTTTTGGACCGGGGAGGGGAGTGTGGGTATTTGAATCGTTGGTTTTCTTGCAGTTGTAACGGCAATGGCTTCTGCCAGTCAACCAGAAATAGAGCCCGCAGTCCAGTAGGAACGTTCGATGACATAGCGGGAATCGGAGCGTGTCCTCAGGATGAGTAAAAATGTTCCTGGAAGGAGCTTTCTCCTTTCTTTCTTTCTTTTGCTGTCTTTATTCTTATTTATCATCTTACTTTTATCTTTCCCATTTCTCTTCCTAGTAGTAACTCAGATGGGATAAGGAAATATCAACAGCGATATGCTCTCCATCCACCTGGATTGTCGACCTAGGGAACAGTGATAGCTTTCCGAGTAACCGTATTCATTTGTCCGTTGCTGCGAATAAACACCCCCATCCCGACCCGTCTGTACGAGTCCCCCCGGCCTGGAATCGGACTCAGCAGCAGCCCTAAGGACAAGTCCTAAACAACGCACAAGTCGAGTTAGTAGAGGTATACGTCGTTGTGCGTTCATTTACTAACCGAGGTGGTTGGATACCACTGTCCGTCACCTAGCCGGGACGCAAGGATGTCGAAGCCCTTCCTCTGCTTTACTCTATAGAGAGGGTTAGCATGGTCGCCCCAAGGGGATTAGCACGATCACATCATATGGGCATACATAGACGAAGTGTCTAACCAGTCCAGGCTCATACAATGCAAGACCTGAGCCCTCTCAAAACAATCGGCGTCGAATACCACTATGCCAAATGATTTTGGTTCCTCCGAAACCTGGACCATATACCAAACTGGCCCCGTCCTATATATGCGCATTAAAATCGACACCTACCCAAGCTCTAATGCCCAAATTTCCGCTAGTTGCATGTGGTCCTGTTGAGTCTCATACCTGAGCATCTTATACTCTTCAACAAGGCCGTGGAGACTCATATTGCCAGAAGAATCAATGCGTATCTGCTCTGAACTGATCTCTTGCGTTGAATCCATGCCGATGCCCCAGAATTTCTTCTCGCCGCCTCTGGCAGCCCAGGACCACGATGGTACACCAGCCAAGTCATCTGACCCAGTTTCAATATGGCTTCGCATCCACAGGAGCTGTGAGGGGAGTCCTGACTGGAAGACACCCCAGCGATACTCATCAGCCCTCGCTCTCAGAAAAGCACGCGCAACTCCTTCTACGGCTCTCAGGCGGTCGGTTTTGTGTGTTAATTGCCGCTCCGAGTATCTGCTCAAAATCCATTCCCAGTCGGGGCATTCCGCCACGGTGCACGCCGTGTGTCGTTCTTCAAGCTGGTACTCCTTGCATTTCCATGACAGTCCTTCTGGCATGAAATGCAGAGCTCTGCGTGCAAGGTACGACTCTTGGAGTGTCCATCCCCTTTTTCTGAGGGGACCGAAGTGCGGTGAAGACTCACCCGCTCCTACGGATAGCTTCATGAATCCAGCCTCTTGGCGGTCGCTCGAATAATAAGGAAGTGCTACGACGGTATTATCCGCGGAGGCCCTTAGAAACATCCCGCTGACGGATCCGGGGCTCCGGACGCCGCGATTACAAGATGTGCGTTTTGGTAAACTGAATCCATCCGTTTTGACTCTGCGTCCCAGTCTTCCTTGCTGTCTTGAACTATGCAGAGGCGGTCAATCCAGAGGTATCGAATACCGATCTCGCGAGTGACCTTGACGGTATCCTGGAGGGTCTTCGGTAATGCATCATATTCGATCTTAGACCGATGTTTCTCGAGGTTGCTTTCGGTTGTCATGAGTGTGTCGACAGTGCAAGGGCCCCAGCAGTAGCTAAGTGCGCAGAATTTACCACGCAGGCCGTTTGTTTCTTTAAGAATCAGGTCCTTAGCACCGATACGCCCTACATCTAACACGCGCGTGGGGAGTTCTGGCGGATTGTCCTCCTCAACCTGCGTCCCGCATATAGCTTTGCGGCATTCGTCGTGCGTCTGCTCACAGATTTTAAGCCAAGTCCTAATAAGCTGAAACGCCTCCGGGCATTCGACACAACCAACAGGTGGCTCAGTGCTCAAGCCAGTAGAAAGAGCTGCAGGCGTGCCTAATGGCTGGTTAACTGATAGAGGAAGCTAGCATTCTTGCGTACTTGCCCACCTTTATCGGCCCATATTGCCATTCTGATTAAGGAGAGCCGGGTGGATATGGACCACAGGTTCACTCTGGTTATAGAGGATGTAGAGCCCACCTCAGAACGTAGAACTAGAGCGTTCCGCAAATTAAAATCAGCCAAGGGAGTGTCGGCATGCTTCCTTGAGGAGCAAAAGTTGAGAAGTACTTGACAAAGGTTACACCCCCTCGGAGGATATATTGCACCTCGAAATGGTATATTATGCTGGTCGGACCAGTCAGGGTCCCCTTTTTTTATCCTTATGCAGTCAGAAAGCCGCATAGCGAAGTCGTTACAGCCTCGACACAGATCCATTTTCGTTGATTGAGGAAGAGGTAGTGGGCAAAATACAATTCGTACGGAAGCAGGTCGTCTGTAGAACTCGGTAGATGACAAGGCTGAGGTAGGACGTCTGTCAATCCAGGCGCTTACTAGAATAGAGGGCGGTCGAAGAGTGCAGATTAAACAGGAGGCAGACCACACGACCAATAAGGTGAAGCCAACCCCGCGCGTCCAAGGCGCTCAAATGGGTTGCAATCATAGCACTGGGATTGCTGAGAGTATGCTTACAAGGCAACGAAAGGCCTAATGAATCAGCCCGTAGCTTATTGGGACACAGCCCCCCAACGAGCTCATTACTATTTACTAGTGGAGCTCAGGGGAGGTCTGGATACATACTCCTTGAATCGATATCGCTCAAGCAGCTCAACCAATAACGCTAACCGTCTTGACAGTCGAACGGAGAACCTCGCCTTCGAAACGGTACTGTACCTTTCAAGGCTTTCCCATTCAAGGACTGGAGCCCTCAATCAGCAAGTGAGGCGAGTGATTCTTTAGTCTATTATATGCAATATCTAACATACGGTACAGAGTGCGTGCTGACTCATCCCAACCCACCATTCCGTTCTCGGTTCTGCCATATCCGACCGCCTTGACGTCCCTTCAGCGCTGAGCTCTCCGTTTTGTCTTCCATATACGGCGACCGGACAACCGTCGAGGAAAACGGAACCGGTCGAGGGCCCCGGGCGCCCTACCTCCTGCTCCGCATGATGCCGTCCTTCCTCCGCCCACTCCGGCCCGGCCGCTGCCCTGGCCTAGCCGCCAGACAGGCCCACAGCTATCCATTATCTTACAATGGCCACATAGTGCAGGTGGTGGCGCTAATCCCTGCAGGTGGTATTTATCATGTGCCCGGTGCATTCCACACCCTCCGACCGTCCGTCAATAAGCTAAGCCCTTTGGTCACATTACACGGAACATACATAAGCCGAGCAATATGTACCCTCCCCGTATATGGGGGTGCGCTACGCATCCCCCAGCTAGCTGATAGCTTGAGCTCGCTGAGGTAAGCTACAAGTGCCGATGCCTGCGCAATAGGGACTGGAAGACATACCATATCGAAGTGGTAAACCGTAGCGGAGGGCAGTGATATGGACTTGGCAGCTACGGGTAAGCTTTATTCCCACTGGACAGGGACTACTCCCACACCCGCTACTCTACCTCCTAAGTTACATTGGTAACCCTCGCATGATGCCCGCTACCTGCAAAAGGTGCGCAAAATAAAGGGCTGCGCGGCGATATGGGTTACGATGCAAAGAATCTGCATGCCGTGCCAATAGCGTCATGCACCATGCATAGGTCTAAGCAGGCCGTTACCTAAATGGCAGATATATCGGTAGTCTTGCAGCGGCATGGCGTATTTGGTCGGTTGAGAAAGCCATCAGCAGTAATAACGCGAGCTGGAAGACGTAATTAGCTGGCCAGTGCCCGATGAGAAACGTTCACTCCAATATGCATTTCAGTAGCAGGCTCTAATGTTTTAGTCATCAAATGAGGTTGCCATGCCGGAATTTTCGGTTAGTCGGGCCGAGAGCCTCATTTATCCCAGTAATTTATAACTATTATTATATAACAAGCTTCGACCAGAAAACTGGACTGCCGCAGAAGGGAACGGCACGAACCGACACATCTACATTTACTACTAGCAGCTTTCAATTTCCTAGCCACTCCGGACCTTCGCAGTTCACCATGGACTCCGAGCCTTTGCCGCATAGAAGAATAGGCGGCTACTCTGAGGCCTCGCCGCTTAGGAAAGTACGGCCACAAGTAGTACCCCACTCTGAGGCCTCACCGCTTAGGAGAGTGCGGTTGCAGTCATCAAGTGAGATAAGCCCGCGACATTCCTGGAGCACGGCACCAAGGAGAGGGTCCATTGGAAGCGACTCTAGTAGCACATCAACCACTTACACCACCGAATCCGACGATGAAGAAGACAGTGACTATGACCTGCTTGAAGCACTTCGCCCGGGAACGTCCCCCATTAAGGAGTCAGACAGCGACATGGTAGATGACTCCAGAAGTAATGCAGGCGAAGTCCACATGCATAGTCTAGTGACCACAACCTGGAAAGAGGTTTTCAACATCGTCTCTTCAAAATATCATGATGACACTCTGTCTGCCAACGGCAATGTCGCTATCAGCAATGCGAATCAACTTGGGCTTGAACTTATCCACACTCCGGGGGTGGCTTATTCCACAGTCCAATTCGAACCATTGTTCCGCTGGATGTGAGTGGTTCACTTGGCTGCATTGACAATTATATGCACTGATATGCGATGAAGCCATCTTTGCCAGGAGACAATGGAGTTTGACGATTTCTGTGTACGATACATATTTGCCTTCCACATTTAAAGAGAGCCAGCCAAAACCCATGGTAAGCTAACTGTATAATAGAATAACGCCCGAAAACTTCCAGGCCTAACAGAGGAGGACGGTAAAGAGGTCGAGTGGGTTCTTCGACGGGCTGAGAAGCAGGCTATAAGGCCCTTCGTGGACCGAGACGGAACGAGACATCGGGTCATGGAGCCCGTGGTTATCGCAAAAGAATTCAAAAGAGAAATAGGTACCAGTGACGTGTACATCTTCCTCAACATCCCCTACTTCAGCCTTGAACGGTACTCAGGATCACGAGCCGGTCAGCACAACTGTCTATACAACGTCAGAGGACTGATGCAATCTCGACACCCGTCGGTGGCAAAGCATAGGGAATTGCAACAGGCCGTCTGTCAGCTCCCGGGCACTCCTCCTGATACTTGCTTCCATGTTTCAGGTTTATGGTGTCTTGCCATACGTGACAGTACGTTCCATCCTTCCCCTGTCTCGTATTGGTAGCAACAAATGACTGATTCCACAGGATATCTTGTCACATACTCAAAATCACTCAATGCCGGAGAGCTCTGCAGCGATTCAGTACAGCTTCAACCTCGTCTGCCGGACCAGACTCTAAGTGCACACTTACAAGTCCTATACGCATGTGATCTCTACTTGATGCCTTTGGAAAGGTGCGATACGTGGTTTGTATGTCATTCCCAAACCGTCTTGCATTTTCTATTCGAATTGGTCTAATCAGAGGAGCTGACATGGCATCAGAAATTCACTAGCATTTTCCATCCGTTTACCCATCGATTTGATGACGAGTTTCGCGTTTTATGGAAAGGCCACGAGATCCAGTCGACGCGGTGGGCTACAGTGATCAAGCGAGCACTGAAGCAACGCTGTCGCGTGATTGTACAGAGGAGGTAGGACTACACATTGATCATTTCAACATCGAGCAGGCTGACTGGTCCAAGGGAACAAACTATTTCCCGCCCCGCATTAAGCAGATCCCTCACTGATCTCAAGGAAGAGGGTTTTGTATCCGATGATGCAGGGACACGCCCATCAACACCCTCTGGCAGTCCAAATACTCGGAAGCAAGATGATTCACGTAAAGACCACCTACCAACCGCCAAGCACTAGGACCTCCAGATATAGCATTCCCGAAATTCCGAGCCGCACACCTTCATCGACACCCGTATCCGTTCAATCTTATCTTGAGGTTTTTTATACTCTCCGCTGGATCGCGATACAGCGCGCTGAGGGGTATCAGCTTAATGAGCAAGCTGTTCCGGGACAGGGAGCTCCTCAGATTTCTCTGCAGAACTCGCAGTCTCGAAAGTCCTACGACCAGAAAGTGGAGTCCTTTCTAGATAACTTGTACATGACCATAGAGAATCAGCAAGACCCTAAAAAGAGGATACTCCTCAAAAGGTGCCAGCCGAAGTCACTGGAGGAAGCTGAACAGGCCCTATCAGGCATGGCCAGGGCGAAGCTGGACAAGCCAGAGGTGATTACTATGAAGAAGAACCTCCTATCAGCCGCCGAGTCAGCCTTCCAGGCTTTTCTGCCTCTTGATCAGGAGGGGACAATCTGCTCCAAGTACTGGGGGGCAGTGCACCGAAGTATCGCAGTAATCATGTTCGTTTCCCCTGTAGCTGCGATATTACACTAACATATGTTTCTAGGCTTCCCTCAATATCAAGACTAGCACCGCCGAGCGCACTGTGGGCATATTGATCGACACTTCCAAGAAGGCTGCGCAAGTCCGACAGCAGCTATCTTATGGCAAAGGGCCCGACCCCCTTGAAATCCAGCTGCCTGAAAACTTCATCAAAGCCTGGTATTACCTGCTTTCGTGTTTACTGAACATGACTTGGGACTCGGTCACCATACAGAGCGTGCAAAAGTATGCCCGGAGATGCCAGAAGGAACTTGACAGTGCCTACGGCGCACTTTTGGGAGAAGAAGCGGGCAAGAGGTTATGGGAGCTTCGAGCTGTTCTACCATCCGAGATGACTCCATTTCTGGCCCGTCGGGTTCTAGAAGATGTGACGGGTGAGCAACACACGGTGAACGAGGCGTATTGGGAACGTTTTAGGCAACTTGTAAGTGCTCAAAGTCCTGTGAGACTCTGCGCTTTTACACTGATACCAGGAACAAATACAGGAGATGGAAGTTAGTGAAAACCCACTGCGCCGGTCGCACCAATCCAGGATATCATTTCTGCTGGAGGAAGTGGATGTCTTGAACTACCACATGGGCGAGCAGAAGCGCATTCTTACGGAGCTCACTGGGACGTCTGTTTTCCAATCCCGAAAGAGCCCTTTCTATGACCGCTTCCAAGTCCAAGCTCTCATAGAACTACTCAACTCGGTGCAAGCAAAGCGTTCATCTCTAAGTGATTTGCAGAGAAGAGCTGAAAGACTAGCCGAATCAGTACGTAACACCTCCCCAGTCGGTATTATGCGAACGAAAGTCAAAACCTAGACGTATATGACCTTAATTCAGAAGAAGAGCTTTTTTTGGACGCCGTAGTGGATGACCTGTTTCTGACTGAAGTAGAGCAAGGAGCACATTCAGGCCAACAAAGACCGCCAAGAGACATCGATTTATGTCTTCACCATTGTGACAATTATATTCTTACCGATTTCGACCGTGGCGACTATCTTCGGTATGAACACGACAGATGTCAGGGACATGGATCATAGCCAGTGGTTGTTTTGGGCTACTGCAATCCCTGTGACGGCAGTCGTTGTGGTGGTCTCGCTGGTCGGCGCCGGCGTGGTCTCAATCCATGGCCAAAGGCTTGTTCTGGGTTGGGCAAACGTACAGGGACTCAGGGGAAACGGTTATATACGGAGCCAAGGTGCGGTAATCCCCCGATACTGGGGACCAACCGGACCGATACCAGCCGGACCAACCGGACCAATATCACCCCCACCGCCACCTATGAGACCCGGACATCACACACTGAAGCATATATGATTGAAAAAGGATGAATTATCAGGTTGACCTCTGAAAGGTCCTAGCTAGAAGCAGAGGGTGACGAACCCTCCTTAAATACACATAAAAACAGTTCCGGCTAAGAGAAAGCCGAACCAGAACGCATAAAGTAATCTCCACCAGGTTCAGCTAATAGACTTAGCTGATTATTCTAGCCTTTAGCTGGGTTTGACCGGCCCCCCCCCCAAGCTGTTATTAATTAATAGCTGAAGTTTTAACAAATTCAAATATTACCTAAGAAAGAAATGCCTTTACGTGTTATTACTTTATATTATACCATTATGTCGGCAGATGTGTTGCATTTGATGTCTGGGTTGGTGTTTTGATTCCTGTTTAACTTTTCTCATTAATAATTTAGGTGGAAGGGCAGTTACATATAACTGCTTCCTGCTTTATTTTTTGCAATCTTAGGGCCATTTCAAGCCTTTTGGTTTTAACAACAAATCTACCGTATCTGCTTATACGCCTTTATAGCCCTAGGGTTGCCATAAAGCTATTTAAAGCCTTGCTGCCGCCTTTAAGTTATCAAAAAATTAATCCTCCGTTCGGTTTTCCGTCCGGCCCGTATAAGTCTTTAAGTTTTGTCGGGATAAAGTGTACCTTAAGTCGGACCC
>QJNV01000537.1:0-28350 GCA_004155935.1 Monosporascus sp. GIB2
TTTTTTTTTTTTTTTTTTTTTTTTTTTTTTTTTTTTTTTACTTTTTAACTTTAATTACTTATTTCTTAATAACTATAACATGGAACGACTTATAAAAAAGCGTGAATGAACCTAGCCGCTTAGGCGAAAAAATAAACCTTTTAACTTAGTTATAAAAAGCTTGGTTTTATTTATAATATCTAAATTACTATTTTAGTAACGCGAGTTAATAGTAAATGCGCCCAATTCGATACCGTACTTAATTTACAAAAATTAACGCCGATTAAAAAGAAATCGATTATAAAACGAATTTTTAACTTAATTATGCAAACGTTTCCCGGCCGGTATTAATATGTTAAAAATATAGCGAATTTGCTATTTGCGCAAACCGTTACGGAATACGTAAAGGTTAATTAAATATTTAACTTTATTAAACGGTAACAAAATTTTTAAGCAGGTTTAAATCTAGAAATAAATTATTAAAATGTTTTTTAAAACAATTTAAAAGTATTTCGTAAAGAATTTGAATTTATTCGAGTTATAATAGTAACATTCGATATTATAAAAGAAAGGATATATAATTTTGACTAAATTAATTTTTTAGTAAAACTTTTCATAATAATTAATATAGTTATTATTAATATTAAAAAACGTAAGAAATTTAAAAAAAAATTTAATAAAAGAATCTAAAAGAGTTTAAAATACTATAAGTGATTAACTTTTAAAGTTTAACCCTGCCTTTATTTATTATCCTTACTAAAAAAAGTATTTTTTATTATTTCGCCGATAGCTTACTTTTACGGAATTAAAAATTACTATAAGCTCAAGCGACTAAACGATAAATAAATTAAGTTTAAAATAAATTTAATATTTCGATTAACATATTTAAACGCGTGCGAAAAATTTAAAACGTTTTCTTATCTTCAATAATTACGAAAATTACCATATGATATAATTTAAAATATATTACGCCAATTACGATATTATTACAGTTTATATACCCGTTAATTCTTCTTATTTATTTAACTTTTCGATATTTTTTTTTTCGTTAAAACGTACTTATTCGTTATATAGTAGAAATCTTAGCGCCGATTTCTACCCTACCTTTAAAATTATTATAATAACCGATACTATTAAAGCGGAATTTACAAAAATCGGCTTTATTTTATTCGATCTTAATTAAGTTTTTTTCGATTTAAAGGTTTTATTTATATGTATACCGACTCTTTTTATTTATTTCTGTTAATTCCGTTATTTCCTTAATTACGAATATTCTCAAGAATATTACCGAAACGATTTAACGAAAGCGTTATTTAAAAAAAGTTAAAAATTACTAAAGTAATTTACCAATAAAAACAATTAAATTAGTTAATCTTCTAACACAAAATAATTTAATACTCTTATTTAAAAAAATTTTAAGAGGAATATGAGTTATTACGCGAAACGAATAACATCTTTAATAAATGCCGCCGGATTAAAAATCAATGTATTTTTTAAAAGAAATACTTATTAAAACAAACACGATATATTTTTGTAATTATGAAAAAAGGTAATAATAAATAATCGTAATTGGTAATAAGTAAAGATAATTAGTATAAAAGGGTTGAGACGAAAAAAGAGAAATATAACGTTTACGGCAAGCCCAGACATAATGCGCGTACTTATAAAAAGGATATAAAGGAGTTTAATAATTAAAAGTCCGATCAATTTAAATTAATATAATATGTTATAATTACTTATTCCGAGTGTGTTATCGCGATGTACTAAAAGTGTATAGCTCGTTTGCGTATATACCTTATATATGTAATACGTTATACGTTTCAAGTTTTTATTTAATAATACTGTTAGGTTTTAAGTAATACTCTTTATTAAGATATCGACCATTATTCAAAATATAGTTACTTAATACCTTAAGGTTAAACTTTAAGCCCAAAAGATAAAAATTAAACAATTATTAAATAAACTACGAACGGCGCTTAATATAGTTAAAGAACCGGAGTTATATGATAAAAAAGGAAATGTTTAAAATTTTCTTATGTAGGTACGTTTATATTTGCGTTTTTACATATTTAGCGACCCTACGGATAAGTTTTTCATAGTATCAGCTTTTATTATTAATTATATTTTCTATTAGTCCGAGTTAATTTTGAGGAATTATTTCAAGCATAAAAAGAACGATGGAAAGATAGGTATTAGCGAATAGCTTTTAATGTACATGAACTTTGAAGAGAAAATTAATGGTAATTTCGAAAACTTAAAACAAGGACGTATTACGGTACAAAAAAATTTAAAACTTTAATAAAAGGGACTACCGGCGACATACCCCGTAGTTTCGAGGAATTTTACTGCTAACGTTAGGTAAATCGATAGTAAAGGAGATAGTTTGATCGACATTTTAAATAAAGCAGTAAAAGATAACGTTAAGAATAAAATTACTAAAGTTTTACCATTTACAACTTTTAATAAATATATTACGAAAGCTGTAAAGACCGGTAACCGGTAATACGAACTACGTTAAAATTGATATAAATAATTTACTTTAAAACTTGATACCTACAATACTATTAATAAGCCTAAATATTTAGCAATATTAGTACATTTAATAAAGGTAATACGTTTTAAATAGCCGGGCCAAGATTTATAACATTATAAACTATTTAACACAATATTTAAATTAAGATAAATACTTAATTGCGGTAAGATAGGCAATGTGGTATCCTAAGTAAGATATTTAGAAAGTTTTAATACGATTAACCCTGAATTATAATTTGTATAAGAGGGCTAAACGGCGATAAAAATTATAAAACTTGTAATATACTATAATAAGTCGTAATTTAATTAAAAAGTATAGTTATAAAAGAGCTATAAAATTGAAACGAATGGAAAAACCATATTAAGAAAAACTTACTTTCCCAAATATAATAAAAATAAATATAATAATAAACGGCCTAGATAATTAAGAAATAACTTCTAAATTATTAGGAATAAACGGAGGTAATTCTGCCTGGGGAAGCTAATCGTTACGGCAAACGTTATATAATTTATTATATATAACCCTAGCATTTTACTTTCGAAAAAACTAAGAAATATAAAAGTACGCTTTTTTATATTTGTGGACATAATTATTCCATTTTCCCAAATAATAAGACAATAATTTTAAAGATGGAAATATCAAAACTTTAGCCGTAAGGACAAACATTCCTTTAAGAAAACTTTTATTAATTTTATAAGATATACGAAACCCGGTAATAAAAAGAATAAGTTAAAAAGAATTTAATAAAGTAATAGGACAACTAATTATTAACTTCTACTTTTAAGTAGCCGTTATAATTAAGTTATAAAAAGGGAATTTAGGATAATTTTTTTAAAGGGGATAGAATGTATAAAGGAATAATAATAACATTACCACTTATAATATATTTTAAATAATGGAAAACGTTAGTACTTTGTAAAATATATAGATATAATATTAAATTACGAAGATGTTATTATTAAAAGCCTAAAAGACGATAAGTAAAACGAGATGCCGAATTAAAAGAACTATTAAAATAATAATATATAACTATTAAGTAATTAAGATATAAAGACAATTAGTTCAGGGAATAGATTTACGAACTTAAATAAATGTTAAAATAAAAGAGTTACTTATAAAAGAGTTTTAAAAAGACAAAATGTTAAAAAATAAAACAAACTTTTAAAAAAGATTTTAATAAAATTAAAAGATAATAACGACTTTATTATTTTAAAAATATGGATTAAGATGTATTAGTATATCGTTTAAGGTTATAACGAAGCTTTAGGAGGAAATTATGTTATATTTAAGATAACAAATAAATTTATATTACTATAAAATCTCAAAAAGGATTTCTATTACGGAACCCGCTGAAGATTAACTATTCTTTTATAATGATGGCAAGATTATACGCGCAATTAATGAATTTAATATTTTCGTTTAAACACGACGTTGTATAGTTAATTTCGATATTATTCAGTTAGAGATTACGATATAATCTTAAAAGGCGCATAGTTACCTGAATATAACCCCTTAACCGATTAAGAAACTAGTCAAATAAAATTCCTTTATATTGTAAAGATAAGTATAAAACGAAAAAATTTAAAAACCTTAATATTCAATCGAAAGGAGCGGCGAATACTGGTATAGAAATACGACAAATATCTTACTACGCAAGGAAATACAATTTAAAAAGGAAAATAGATATTAAAAGCGAATACGACGGATCGGTACCACTATTAAAGCAAAGTTATAACAAATTAAAAACGATTTATAATAGCAGGCCGAAGGATTAGAAACTTTAATTAATATATTACCACAATACTATAAGTATAAGAGTTTATTTTAAGAAATACTCGAGATGAAATTACTAAAATATAACTAATAAAATTTTAAAATTGTTTTTAAGAAGGCAATTTCGATTGTATATTACTTTATTTATAATTTCAACGAAAAAAAATGAAATATATTTCAAGCATAATTAAAAAAATAATTTCGAAAAGGATCTATTAAATGTTCGAAATTACTAGGAAGATATTTTATATTCTTTGTACATAAAAAACTGGAAACTTATCATGAAATATAAATTACCGATTTTGCGAGAATATTATTATTAAGGATAAAATCTTATTACCTCTAACTAACGGACGTCGATCTTCTTTTATAAAGTTAAATACTTTACCGTTTTAAATTTTCGAAATGGATATAACCTGATCCGAGTTAGAAAAGACAGAAATAAAAAATACGATGTATATAGGTATTCCAATAGCTGAATAGAATATATTAACCCATTAGCATCGTTTTAAAGTAGGGTTAACTACGGTTTTAGAAAATATTTCAATTTTCAATGTAGTACTTTAATAATATTCGTCTTTTGATAAAGATGAACCAATTATACAGAGAATACGTTTATAAAGCTTTCAAAATATTATAAGACGTTCTTGTATTAATTAATTTAAAGGTAAGTTAATTTTAGTTTTAAGAGGTTAAATATTTAAGTTATTTTATTATTTATAAGGCCCTGGAAAAGTAAGAGTAACCCTCTAGCTTAAAGGATATTATTCGGTTATTTCCATAGCTCGTATAAAAGCGTTTAAGATATTGTTAAAAGCAGTAAGGCGTTAGAATAAAAATAATAAGCATAACATCATTTTAAAGTACGATATAAATTAGGAGACCAAGGAGGTTAAACGTAAAAAAGGACGCCCGAAGGAAATAATCCCTAGGTTGTATACTTTAAAGATTTAAATATAGCTTTATAGTTAATACGCGAGTTAAAGTTAACTTTAATTAAAAAGGGCGATAATTACGACCCGTATCCCGTTTATCTCGATCTTAAAAACGGCTATATACTGTATACTATAATGAATAATAGCCTATTATAAAAAGAAACTATGTAAAGCTTAAAACGAAAGATGTAATTGAAAATAATTTTTCTAAAAATTAAGAGAGATCTTTTATTTAAAATATTTTGTTTCATATTAAACGACAAAGTCTACTAGCATTTATTAGACGCGAAATGAGTGCTAAGGAAAAAATATACGTTTATAACAAAGCTAGATAAATGTAAGACGTATATTTATATAAAAGATTTACTTAACAAAAAGCTATAAATGTTAACGAAGTAATATTTAATAGTATAAAGGCTATATATTAACAAACCTTAACAACGTTAGTTGTTACTTTAAGCTAGTATATACTTCGAATTGGTTTTATTATTACGTATCGAAATAATATCATAAAAATAGATATTTATATATAGCCTTTTATAATGCTAAAAAGCCCGTCGACGTATAGCCGAAAGATAAAATAAAATTCCAGTTTTTCTTTAAAAAGTGATTAAATTAACAAATCTTTTATACGGCTTAAAACAGGGCGAAGACATTTAATAAAAAAAATTTAAAAGTATATTCGCAAAATAAACATTTTTATAAATTTTAAATAACGCGATGTACTATAATAATTAATTAAAGCACATTATTGCTTCGTACGTTAACAGTATTTCATTTTTTAGTCTTTAATTTATAACGGTTAAAAGGGATTACTAAAGGGATAATTAGGGACATACTTGTTAAGAATTTGAATAACGCAGATTAGTATGTAAAGGTACGAACTATCCGTTTCTTATTAATTAAAAACGTTAAATTAAACTAATAATGATATATGAAGAATATATTATACTTAATCGGCTTAAAGATTATATCGAAATAAGTTATATTACTTATTTAAATTTACCTAAAATATGCGGTAAGAAATTAAAGCGTAATTAATTGGAAAAACATGTTCGAATATATAAACGTTATAGGGACTTTAAATTTTGTAATTTTATTAATAAGCGGAATCTAATGTTGGTAACGTTAATTTAAACTAGGTTTATAAGTAACCCGACGCTTAGGTATTAAAAATACATTAAACGATTATCGTAATAAATAAGTAATACGGTAAATCTATTACTGAAGTACCGGAAATTAAATAAAGATTACCCGTATTATAAATACAACGAATTAAACCTATCCGAAGTAGTAAATATAAAATTTATAAATACCGATACATTAATAAAGTTTACGATAGCGTATATATTTGTCATGAACCAACCAGTGGAGGCCACGGAAACGGTTACGTTAAGACCGAAAACAGGACCCAAGTGGGTTAGTTACGAGACAAGAATATATATTTAAACCAAAAGATCCGAACTACTCCGTTGGATCAAAAAGGAGCAATATGCATTTAAACGAAAAGATCCGAACTGTTTCGTCGGATTAAAAAGAAATAGCCAAAAGATATATACGCTTGTAATTATATAGTTAAATAATAATAACTTTTAATATAACTTCGTTACCCAAAACTTTTTTGGTATTACGAAACGTAATTAAATTATTTTATTATTTTATTATTTAAATTTTTATAATATTTTATTAATATAAATCCGTCGATTTAAGTTTAATAATTAATTAATTAATTTAACCGTTATACGTTAAAAACTTTTATTTAATAATACCGTTAAATTTTAAGCAATATACGATATTATCAAAATATCGATTAATAATTTCGAATTTATTTTATAGTAATTCCAGATTCGTATTCGGAAATTCGAACGGGAAAATTAACGGCTAAATAAACAAATCGAAACCGCCTTAATATTATTATTTATTATTTTTCGGATAAAACCTAAAAAATTAAAACTTTATAATAATAAAAAAAACTTTTAAATCTTTTTTACGTAAATACGTATTTATTTACGTTTTTTAGGTTTTATTAATATCTTTAAATTAATTTTTGCGGTAAAAACATACCTTACGGAAAATGCAATTAATTAATTTAAATTTATTATGCGGGATTATATGGAAAATGCGGAAAACGATCGAAAAATTTCGATTAACGAAATTTTTTCCTTATATATTAACTTCGAAAATAAGTTTCGTTTTAATTTTGGCAATTCCGATAAGGAAAAATCCTTTATATAGAAAATTTTCAACTTTAAGCAAAAAAAATCCGTTTTTAAATATGCTATTAACTTTAAAATTATGGTTACCAAAATAAAATGGGGAAATAAAAAGGAAAATATTTTAATTAACATTTTTTATAAAAGGTTAAAAAATAACGTTAAAAACGAAATAATCCGAATAAAATGTATTTTTATTTTTAACGAATATATTAAAAAAGTTATTAAGATAAATAATCGATAATTTAAATAATAATAAAAATAACGAAAACGTATTACCTTAAGGATAAATATTTAAAGTTATAAAAAATTTCGACATTTTATTAATATTAATATTTTTAAGCGAAAAAATATTTCGTTTAGAACTAAACTTAAATTAATAAAAATTAAAACGATTTAAAGGAAAAAGAATTAAAGTAAAGTTAAATATTATAATTGCAAAAAGATAAGATATATAATAATCCGATATAAGGAATTTAAATAATTAAAAAATTAAATCCTAATACCGGAAAAACGATTTATTAAATCTTATAGCAAATTATTTAATTTTAATTATAAAACTTTTATTATGATATAACGAAACGACAATTTATCCGGATTTTTTTACGTTAAATTAATATAAAAATAACGGGAAATTAAATAATTTTCTTAAGTAAAAGTTTAATAATATTTAAGATTTATGATTTTACGGATATAATAAAAAAAATTTAACGACGATTATTTTAGATTATAAAAAAATAGCTCGAGAAATATTAAAAATGGATAGAAATTATTTGCTTTAAAATCCCGGACGTTTATGGACGAAAATATGCTATATATTATTAACGACAGGAATATTTAACATATAAGGTATGGAAATAATTAATTTATTAGCGAATTATACGTATAATTCGAAACGGATTTAATTTCCGTAATAAGATAAAGAATAATAAGAAAAATAAATAATAATATCGTTATTTTCGGATTATTAATTCGTAAAAGAATATTAATAATAAAATGGTTAAATGGAATTGGCTGTCCGGAAAACGGTATCCTTAAAAAAATTCCTTTTATTATTACGAATAATATATATACGATATTAAAAACGAAAAAACCTTAAAAGGACGTAATTTATTTATATGATAATTAATTACAGATCTCCACTTTTAATTATTTATTACGTTTAAATTCTAAAAAAAAAAAAAATTTTAGCAAATTTAAAATAAATTATTAAAAATTTATGGGGAAAAAATAATAATATTTTTATTTAAAAAGTTACTTATGCGATAATTAAATAATTTATTCGATAAAATTAAGAAATGCGATAATAAGCAGAAAAAATTATTTAATTGGAAAGGAAAATTAAAATATAAAAATATCGTAATACGTAATTATTTGGAAACGTAAAATGTTATGCGGCGCGTATTAACGAATTAAAATTATAAATTAAATAATAATATTACTTTATTAAATAGTTCCGAAATTAAATTAAAGATTTTAAAAAAAAAATACGATAAATCGAGGAAAATTACCTAAAAGTATTACGCCTTTTATAAAAAAGCCGCAAAAAAGTAAGACCTTTAGGAGTTAACCGGAATTCCCTAAAAAGGTTTTAGTAATAATAAAAGGTGAAAAGAATTTTATTATATTAAAAATACGAATTAGGATATATTAATATATCGTTATGGTAAATAGCGGAATTTTAAAAGGTAATTATATTACGTTTAAAATAATTAACCGTTTTAAATTATTATGGAAATATAAAAAGGATTTTTATATTACGAATATTACCAAAAATTAACTTTTTTTTTATAATAACGGATAAATTATACGCAAAATTAATTATTTCGAAATTATTACGTTAAAACGATATATAATTATTAATTTCGATATTATGCTATTAGGAAATTACGATATAATTTTAGGAGTAATATGGTTACGTTAATATAATTTTTTAATCGATTAGGTAATTGGTTAGGTAAAGTTTTTTTTACGGCTTAACGATAAATATTAGGAAGAAAAATAAAAATCTTAATATTCGATCGAAAATGGCGACAAATATCGGCATAAGGATATGATAGAAATTTTACTACTTATAGGAAAACGATATAAAAAAGAAAAAGGGTATTATAAAAGAATTCGACGTATTATTATTATTATTAAAATAAAGTTATAGCAATTAAATAACGATTTATAATAACTAGCCCTTAAGTTAAAAAAATTAATTAATGTATTACCGTAATATTATAAATATAAGAAATTTTTCAGTAAAAAGTTCGAAACGAAATTACTTAAATATAACGAATGGAATTATAAAATTATCCTTAAAAAAAAAGTATTTATTAAGTTTTATCTTATTTATAATTTTAATAAGATAAAATTATAAGTATTTCGAAAGTATTTAGAGGACCGACTTAAAAAAAGATAAATCCGATTATTTAAGTTATTAATTAATTATCCCATATTTTTTGTTTTAAAGAAAAACGGTAAGTTTTGATTAGTTATGAATTATCGATAATTTAATAATGTTATTATTAAAAACCGAATATTATTACCTTTAATTAATAAAATAAAAAATCGTTTTTATAAAGTTTAATAATTTACCGTTTTAAATTTTAAAAATAAGTATAATTTAATTCGAATTAAAAAAGGTTATAAATGGAAAATAATATTCCGAATTAAATACGGTTTTTACGAATATTTTATTATTTTTATAAAACTTATTAACGTATTTGCTATTTTTTAACGTATAGTTAATTATGTCTTTCGAAAATATTTTGATATTTTCGTCGTATATTACCTTAATAATATTTTTATTTTTTTAAAAATTAAAAAGTAATATGAAAAATACGTTTACAAAATATTATAATTATTTTAAAACGTTAATTTATTAATTAATGTAAAAAAAAACCAATTTCATAAACAAAAAGTTAAATATTTAGGATATATTATTACTTCCGGACATATTAAAATAAATTTTAAAAAAATCGTTATAATATATAAATGGGCGCGGTTTATTATAATTAAGGAAATACAAATTTTCTTTAAATTTGCTAATTATTATCGAAAATTTATTAAAAATTTCAGCCGGATAGTTATACCCTTTAATATTTTTATACGAAAAGAATAAAAATTTTAATAAATATCCGGAACGGAAAAAACTTTTTAATAATTTAAAAAAGTTATTATTAATTAACCGATATTAATTATGTATAACCCAAATTACCTAATAAAGCTAAAAATTAATACGTTAAATTATATTTTAAACGTAATAATCGGATAACGAAATAATTAAGATATTTTATACTTTATTATTTTTTTTTTTTATAAGTTATAAAAATTAAAATTTCGTTACGTTATTTTTAATAAAAAATTTTTAGTTATTATTAAAACGTTCCGCGAATTTAAATATTTTCTTAAAAATAATTAATATTAAATTAAAATTTATACGGATTATAAAAACCTTACCTGGTTTATTACGACCAAAAAACTTATAATACGATAATTCCGTTATGCGAAAAATTAACGAAATACGACTTTATTATTATTTATTATAAAGGTTTAAAAAATGATAAAATAAACGTTTTTAATAAACGATTAAACCTTAAAGAAAAATTAATTAAAATTAATTATATAATATTCGATATAATAACAAAAAAATACTTACGTTTACGATAAATCGTTATTATTATAGGAATATTACCAGAATTATATTAAATAATACGAAATTTTAACGTATACGTATAAAACCAAAATAATTTATTATTCGCTTAAGTTCCAAAAAAATATAAAAAATATTTAGTACGAAATATGTATAAATATGTATTATACGGGCACCCCGGAATTAATAAAACTTTAAAAAAATTACGTTAATTTTATCGTTTCCTAAAAATAAAGAAAACAATTTAAAAAATTATACGTTAATACGATTTATACCGGAAATTTACGATATTACGACATAAACCTTACGGAAAACTTTAATTATTATTAATTACGATACGATTATAAAATTTTATAATAATAAATTTTATTATTAAATTTTCTTTATTAAAAAACCTAATTACGGATATATATTACGATAGTATTTTTGTAATCGTCGATCGATTTACCAAATTTTCTTATTTTTTACCTTATAAGGAAAATATAAATACCGAATAAATAATATATATCTTTTTTAGAAATATTTTTAATATATACGGATTATTATATAAAATTATTTTAAATAAAAATATTATATTTACTTTAAAATTTTGGCAAAGCTTAATAATATAAATTAAGTTAAATTATAAATTATTTAATGCATTTAAACCATAAATAAACGGCCAAACAAAACGACAAAATTAAATTTTGGAAACATATTTACGATATTATATTAATTACGAACAAAATAATTAAGCTGAAAAATTACTAATCGCTTAAATAATTTATAATACCAGTTATTACGAAAATATTAAAATTATACTTATTATAATTAATTTTGGATTTACCTTAAAAGTTTACAAAAAAATATAAAAAAAAAAATTACTTAATATTAAAACCATACTTATAACGGAATAACTTAAATAATTATATCAAAAAATAAAAACGAAATTCGAATTCGTACGAAATTAAATAAAAAAGTACTATAATTAAAAACGGTTAAAAAAATTAATTTTTTTAAAAAGAAATATAATTTACCTAATTACCAAAAATATCCAAATAAAACGATCTAACAAAAAATTCAACTTTAAATATATCGGCCCTTATAAAATTATCAAAAGAATTTTAAATAATAATTATTATTTAAATTTACCATTTAAAGTTAAATTTTATCCAGTTTTTTATATATTTTTATTCGAATTAACTGCGGATATTATTAAGGTATATACCAAATAAAACGAAATAAAAATAAAAAACGATTAAAAATACGAAGCAGAAAAAATCCTGAATATGCAAAAAATCGACGGATTTACCTAGTATTTAGTTAAATAGAAAAAATATCCAAATTTAAAAATATTTTGGGAACCCGCTAAAAATTTAACCGGCGTTTAACGCTTATTAAAGCATTTTTATTAGCAATACCACGTAAGAAAAACTTCCAATTAAAATTAAAAAAAAATCCATCGGGTAAAGACCATTTAAAAATCGCAATAAGTAAAAACGTTTTTAAACGTTGCTTTTCGGTAATAAGGCGTTCCGTTTTTTCTTATTCCTTTAATTTATCCAAAAATTATAACCTTCGGTTAATTATATCGACCTTTTTTTTACGAAAAAACTTTTATTAAATACGGAATCGGTCCAAACGAAATAAAGTTTTATTTAAACGTTTCGAAATAATTTCCAGTTCGCTTTACGTATTACGTAATTGCTAACGAGCAAATACTTTTTCTATTTTCAAACGTTTTATTTTATTATTAATATTATTTAAAGAAATTAAAAAAATACCGAAATTATTATAATGCCGTTTTTTGCGAATGCAATTATCGTAACGAGATACGTTATCGGATATAACATATTTATTATTAGCGCGAAAATAAGGCGTATAAAGCATAACTTTAAAACCAGAATTTATAACGAAACGGGTTAATACCTTTTTTTCTTTTCGTTAATCGCGTTTAAAAAATACCCTTTTCTTACGAATACGTTATTTACGAAATTTAATAATACGGTTAAATATAATAAGTACGGACAAACTTACTTTAAGCAAAATTTTCGGGACGAAAATTCAAGAAAAAGGAAATTATGTTATGAACTAATTAATAAAAATTACGGAAACGGTTACGTTAAAACCGAAAATAAAACCCAAATGGGTTAATTACGAAACAAAAATATGTATCTAAATTAAAAAATCCGAATTACTCCGTCGGATTAAAAAAAAGCAATATGCATTTAAACGAAAAGATCGGAACTGTTCCGTCGGATTAAAAAGGAGCAGCCAAAAGATATATACGCTTACAATCACATAGTTAAACAGTGACAGCTTTTAATACAACTTCGTTACCCAAGATTCCCTTGGTATTACGAAACGTAATTAAGTTATTTTGTTACTTTATTGCTTAGATTTCCATAGTACTTTGCCAACATAAACCCATCGACTTAGGTTTAACAGTTGGTTAATTAGCCTAGCCGTCATAATATTTTCCATAGTTATAACGCCCGTATTATAAAATTTAAAGTCATAAAGCGTTAAAATTAAATATACTACGGAAAGAAAAAAATATATAGGAAATAAGAGTAGCAATTACAATAATTAATATTAGGGGTTTTTTTGTAAGGCTAAGGTTTATACTTAAAAGCTTTATTTTTATCTCAGAAAAAAATATAAATAATTCGATAAAAAGGCTATATTCGAGTTAAATATTATTATTTTCGTTAAACGCTATAAAAAGTAATATTATCTTTTAATATAATCAAAATAAGCATAACCTAATTAATAAACTTCGTAAGTTAGTTAATAAAGTAAATTTCAAGCGGTTTATAATAAACTTAAAATTTAAAAAATTTAAAATAAGCTAACAAATTAGGGTTTATTTCTTATATAAATCACATATTTTTTAAATTTAATTTTAAACTTTCGGCCTTTTTAACCGTAACTACCTAACGTAAAGGGACGTGTCGGCAGTTAGTACTTTCCGGTGTGGCCCGCTAGTGCCCTTTATTATAGCTAAACAGTAAAATGTTACTTAGAATAACCTTTATCTATAAATAATTTGTTTTATTATTATGTATGTAAACGCAATTACCTATGAATTAGATTTGTTAATACCTAGTATAACATAAAGAAAACACGTAAATTACGCCAATATCCTATATTTAATCACTATAACTGCTAATATAAATAAAGATATAACTTTAATTTATAAGTTTTAACAGAGCTTAATAATATAAATGAACTTAAATTATAAATTGTTTAATATTTTCCGACTATAAACTGATGAATAAATAAAATCACAAAATTAAATAACGTACCACATAAGCGAACCGAATACACAAGCGAACAGAATAGATTTTAACAGCTTGCGACAACTAATCCAAATAACTTAACCAACAACATATTAAATTAATTCAAATTAATTATACTCTTTGTCGCTAACAGTATATATAGCTCTAGAACAAACGCACGCATTATATTAAAGTTTGTACGGACGTTATATTGCTATTCTTTTCTCCTAATTCGTATGCGACAGGCTACTATTAACAGCTATTAACAGCGCCTTTCCACCACTACCTTTTAACACGGTTAAAAAATTTGTTTATCGTATATAATAAATGTTCTTTTTGATTGGAATTCTTTATTTTAATAATTTATATACGTAGGGTCGAATTGTTGCTCCGATAAGTCCTACAATACCGCGACGCGCCTTCCGACGGGTCCCCTAACGCGCTCCATAACAAGCCCTACAGCCTTACCCCGCAGCCTTGCAACGCGCCCTCCAACCTTCAAATACGACGTATTTTACGAATATCTTTCACGTATTAAAGCCAGACAAAAAACGCTCGCGTATATAAGTTGGGCATTCGGTCGCTAATCCTTTTTCTGTCGGTCGGTTTCAATACTTTCGAAATAAGGGTAATATCGGCCTAAACGCGTTAAAGGTTAGTCGGTCGCATATAGGTTAGTAAGAAGGAATAGCAATATGGCGTCCGCACCAAGGCTTAATATAATATATGCATTTGCCCTAAAGCTATATACACAGTTTACGACAAAGAATACGGTTGATTTAAATTAATTTGATGTATTGTGGTTAAGTGATTTGGATTAGTTGTTGTGACATATTAAAATCTATTCGGTTCGCTTGTGTGATAGTTTATTAAAAATGTATTTCCGATAATATGTTAACTACAGATAAACCGTTTAGATAGAAAAAAATAGTATTACTTTAATAATTATATACTATTAGTTACTGCGAAAATATTAATATACTTTTAATAATAGTTAATTTAGTTTTATTTTAAAAGTTTATAACAACGTATAAAAATAAGCATTATTTATTATTAAAATTTTTCTTACGTCGAAACACAGTTAATAGTTATATATCTATATAAAGATAGAATTTGAATTCGTACATAACTAATTGAAAAAATAATTTAACTAAACTAGTTAAAAAATTAAAAAAGGCGGTAATTTATTAACAATAAAAATATTAAAAGTAAACGCTTAACTTAAAAACTGAATTTTAAGTTTATAAGCCTTTATATAATTATTAATAAAACTTTAACAATACATAGTCATTAATGTTACTACTTAATAGTAAGTTTTATTTAATTCTTTCTAGATTGTTTTTTAAACTAACCGTAAATATAATTAAAGTATATATTAAATATAATAATGTAAAAATACAAAATATATAAATTTATAAAACGGAGAAAGTCCTTGATATACAAAAGGTCGACGGATTTATCTAATATTTAATTAAAAGCAAAAATATCTAAATTTCAAAAATATTTAAGAATGTATAAGAAATTTCATAAATACGTATTACTGGCTAAAATGCTTTTATCAGTAGCGAGAAATCGCCGGAGATAATAACATTTTAATTTAAGGTATTTAACGAGAAATCTTAATTTATAATATTTTAATTAATAATCTTTATATCTTTTAACACTTATAAAGTTAATACGACACTAAATTTTAATCGTTATATTTATTTAACGATTGAAAACTACAGTTATTTAATTTCGCATTTTCGGACTAATAATGTTGTCGTTATTAACGTATGCGAGAATTGCGTACTAAAGATTTAATTTAGGCTTTTTTAGTTATAAATTCTTTTTTCTTTAAACGACGAACTTCTGTACTATAATAATTAATTATAAAAACAGGGATATTAATTTTATTATAGAAACTACCTAAACGTACATACTTACGATAACGAAAAACCTTTTTTATTTTTTGATGTTAAAAATACCGAGTTAAATAAAAAAATAAGGTATCGCGGTAAATCTTTTTATTCAAATTAAATTATTCAAGGTAATACGTTAGTTAGTTTTTCAAGATCGACGTTTATATATACGAAAGGTTATAGTAAAAGGAGTACGGAATATTTATTAGAAGAAAAATAATTTTAAGGATAAGATTTGTAGAGAGAGAAAATCGTATTCTAACTTCATACGTTACGGACTTTACAAACGGTCGCAGCGGGGAATTAAGGAAACTAAGTAAGTTAAGTCACGGGCCGGATTATTACTTTATTACTATTAAATTAATAAGCCGGATTAAGGTATATACGTTTGTTAGATTTCGTAATTAAATAGTAATAACTTGTCATATAACTTCGTTAACTAAGATACTCTTAGTATAACGAAACCTAACTAAATTGTTATTTATAAGCCATTATAGTCTAGCTATATTTTTATTGTTTCTGGGCACCTTGTTAGCTGTTAGATTCCGAGTTGCTTGTAAGTTATCCAGCTTTATGCTTGAATACCTGCAGCAATTTCGTATATATAATATTTGTATTTATTTTTTAACGTTTTTAATTAATACTAATATCGTAATAACGTATTTATATCGTTTTAATACTATATAACATGCGATGTATTAGAAAAATATCTGGGAAAAATTAATTAATCCTTTGTTAAGTTAAATAATTTTTAACCTTCTTAATTTTCTTAATCTCTTCGACCTTTTTAAGCTTTAATCTTTTTAAAAATATCGTTAAAACTATCCTAGCCGCAAAGGCCGGCGGTAAAAGCTTCGTTTTAAGCTTTATTAACGCGTTGCCATTTTGTAGTAATTATTACAAGTAATTGCGATAGAAAATCGCGATCTTAGAAAATGTTACTTTAATTAGATATTGTACTTAGAATATTTACCACTTGGATGTGGGGTGATAGAGGTGAGTCTTATACAACTTATACCGATGTAGGCAGCAGCCAAGAGTGGCAGGAAAATAAAATATAGCTGCAATAGAGTGGCTCTTTTTTATTACCTAAACTGTTATAGTACTTCTCCGAACATAAACCCGTACGTTTAGGTTTAATAGTTGGTTAATTATCTAAACCGTTATAATGCTACAGTATTAAAGAGTAATATAACCTTAGCTATCAAACTAATGAGTTATGCTTTTTATCTATTATTAATAATATTTCTTTAGCTTTATATTACTATTTTAAACCCAGGGTTTTACCTCCGGTACTTATTATCCTTTAATAAATTTTTTAATTTTATTAATTTATACTAAGGCGTATTATTAACGGTTATAACTATTACTTAAAACCGAGATAAGAATTAAAGAAATACGGTGAAAAGAAATTCACCTAATCGCGATATATCGCTTCATATAATGATGTAAAAACATTTTATATAACGGCTAGGCTAGTTAATTAATTTTTAAACCTAAGCGTACGGGTTTATATTTGTAGCAATATCGTATCGCTAAAGTAATAAATAAATAAGGTAACTTAATTACGTTTTGAAATATTAAGAGTATTTTAGGTAACGAAGTTATATTATAAACTGTCACTATCTAACTATGTTTAAACGTTCAGGTTATATATAGTCTAACAATTATTATTATTTTTAAATATCTCGGCTTTCGTAAAATCTTAATAATTTAATATTTCGTAGATTTCGTAAGATCGTAATAATTCTGTTACGTAACTTTATACCCTATTCACTTTAACCGTTTTGAAAAGGGCCAAACGTATCAAGTTATAATACGATTTTCTTTTTTTTAAGATCTTTATCCTAAAGATTACCTTGTAAATATCCTAAGCCCAAGATATCTTTACGTATTAAGAAACATACTAAACCTTTCTTTAAAATTAAAATAACGTAACGCGATTCCTTATTAGCGGTTATTTTATCAGCTAATCTTCGTTAAATAACGCCTTATTCGTACTACGAACGCCGATAAATTAACTATAAACTATTAAACAAAAACTCCTTCCTTTATTCCGTTAATATAACAAATAACTAATTTAACTGTAACGTTTTTAGCTTTAATTTTAAACAATTATAACGTATAACTGCTTAGTAGCGGAAATTTAAATCAAAGCTAAAGGTTGTTAAAAAGGAAGAAAATGGAGGTAACGCCTGCTTACATCGTTTTCGTAAGCCAAAAAAATATAATAAAAAAGATAATAAAAACCGTTTCTCGTAATATCGACAACTTCGTAAAACTCGAAAGATTAGAACGTAAAAAATACGTTACCGTTAATTTCATTATAGCAATAACCTCGGACTTTTTTAATTTTACCGTTACTATGAATTAATTTAGGATCGACATCACCGATTGGTTAATTTGTGGCGATATTAATTAAAGTACGATTATTATCGATAAGAATCCTTTAATAAAGATTAAACGTTTATGTAAAATATAGTTAGGTTTAAGCTATATTTTCCTAATTAAGCCAAATACATAAAAATTATTATACGATATAATTCATGCGATAAATATTATACCTAATATTTTAAAACATAATAATTAATCGGTGGTTTTTACGATTTAGGATAAATTATATACCTTAATCCCGTAAAGCCTTATTCTTTAGTAATTACTAACAAGTTTTGACCCTAATAAACCTTATACCCGTTAGCTAGTTCGGCATAGTTACATAATATGATTTAAAAAATATAAAATTTTACGCGGTAAACTTTAAAGATAAATTTTAAGTATGTATAAAAAGTTTTGCAAACCCTCGTTAGTTTTACGGTTCGATTATTTTACGGTAATTTTTCTAATTATTATTACCATTATAATTTAACATATTACGTAACTTATATACGATATTAGTAATCTATACCGGCAAAAGTTTTAACGAAACCGTTTCGTTAAAGATGATTAAATTCCGTAAAATTACCAAACGAACGAAAAATATCGATAATTTTTTCGACTCGAATAATATCTTCTTAAAAAATCTTTTTTAATTTTTAATTTTCGAATACGATATTATTCGCAAAATCGACGGTAATCGATTTATATAAAATTTTATACCAAATAACATAATAATTATGGAGGTGTTATTGGTAAAATTAAAAAGGGGAAGAGAAGATAATAACGGGTTAACGAATACCGACGTTCAAATTTTAAAACGTTGCAAAAAAGAGTACGGGCGATAGTTTGCCCGGCTGCTCCGAATAGCGAAAACCCTTCAGAATACCGACAAGAATCGACGTAAATAGGAGCTGCGGGACAAGACAGCCTGAAGCCGTCTTGGAGTGAAACGCTTAAGCGGTTGGGATTGCACGAATTCTCCAATATCGGAGGTACTTACCTGCGAAAGGAATAAGTAATAAAGTCTAGGAATTAAGATACCAATCTATTATTTTATTCAATTTTGTCTACACGGTTACGTCTTCTCAAGGGAGAGTTAAAAGTTTATAAGATTTTTTACAAGTTCCTAAATATTTTTGGAATCCGGGTAATTCCTTTATTTAATTAAATACTGGGTAAGTCCGTCAACTTTTCGTATATCGACAATCTTTTCCACTCTTATACTTATTCTTCTTCTATCTCCTCGTTGTTTTATTCAATATATACTTTAATAATATCGGCTGCTAACTTAAATAAAGAAATTTAAAAAATTGAACAAAGTTTAAGCTTAAATAGTATTTTTAACTAGTAATTACTTTTCGAAATTCTCTTAATAATTTTATAAGAGCTAATATACTTAAAATCGAGCTTTTAACGCGGGCGTTTTATCTAAATCTTTTTAGCCATTAAGTAAACCATCTCTCCCTTTTAAAAAATTAAGCTTTCCAACCGTTCCTAATTGTAATATTTCTTCATCTAACTACGTACGAATTCGAATTTTATTTTTATTTCGTAATGCAGTTACTTAAATCTTTCTAACATAAAAATAGCTTTAAGATTATATAAATCTCCTTGTTATATTTTCTTATAAACTTTTAATATAAAGCCAAAATTAATTATTAACGAAGTCGTCCTAATACTTTTTTAATAACTAATATTGTAAGTTATTTAAGCTATTAATAATTTTTTAACCCAATTATTTTATTCGTAATTTATACAGTATCGTAAATATATCTCAAAAATTTAATTTTACCATTTTATTTATCTATTTATTTAGAGACGAAACCTATTAAATAACTTATAATTAAAATCGATTTATGCTATCAGACTTTGCTAAAGTTTGAAAGTATATATCGCGCCTTTATTTAAGATAATGTCGTATAATAATCCGTACATATTAAAAAATACTTTTGAAAAAATACAGGTTATTTATTTAATGTTTATATGTTTATTATAAGGTAAAAAATAAGTAAATTTAATAAATTGATTAACGATTACGAAACCACTATTTTAATATATAGCGGTAATTAAATGTTTTAATAAAAAAGTTTAATAATGAAATTTAGTATAATAAAATCCATTAATTACTTTACGATTAATAATAGTTATAACTTTCCCTATAACTTATGTCGTCGTATTTTCGCTTTAACGTAAACGTTACACCAGTGTAAAACTTTTTGTATTATATTTTTTACTTTAAGGAAGTAATATACGCGGTAAAGGCGTTATAAGTTTTATAAATTCCTAAATATTTATACAATTAATATTCGTATATATCTCCCATTAAGTCATTAAGTATTTTATTTAAACTTGTATTTTTTCTAAGTGTTTATCTTTTAATAAATAATTATTATATGTTTTAATTTGTTAATATAAGTTTTAAAATGCTATCTGTACTGTCGCAATTTATCGTAAACGTAAGTATCCCTTTATAGTAATGTCGAATACCGTATACCTAATATTAATTACGTTCTTTACGAAATTTAATCGTCTACTTAAAATATTAACCCTGCCGTTTTCGGGGCCTTTTTTATAAATAATAATAAAATAATATTTCGCTAGCTTTTTTAAAATAACGAAACTATCGTACTGTAAATCTTCTAATCGTGATAAAGCGGGTAAGATTTTTATGATCCGTATAAACCTTAACTTAATACTAATTACCTTTAAGAAAATCTTTAAATTCATAAAATACCTTAATAGTAACTAAAAACCTTTTATCGGGAATAGTATAACGTATTTCGGGCCTTTATAACTTAAAAGAGAACAAATAATAAACAGTAATTTGCTTCGATCGTAACGTTATCTAATTATTACGCCCAAAACGTAATTTGACGTATTAATCTTAAACTTAACTGGGCGATCTATATCGTATATAATTAATATTAACTAGCTGCTAATAACTTTTTTAATTATTAAAAGGCTTTTTTTTATATATAACGTGTACGGAAACTCTTTACCCTTTTGAATAAATTTCGTTAAAGGTATCGCTATCCGGTTAAAGTTTTTAATAACCTTTCGATAATAATTAACAAATCTGTAAAAGATCTACATTTCCTTAATTATACAAAACGTTAGCTAATTTTGTATTACTGCAATTTTTTTAATTTTATATTAATATATCAGGCAATAATAATATAACCTAAATCCTCAACTTTTAATATATAAAACTGGCTGTTCTACGCATTAATTAATAGGTTAACATCTTATAATAATTATAATACCGTATAAACGTAATTCTTATATAATTCTTTTATCATAAAAAATAGAAATATCGTCGAGGTAGCATATTGCGAAAATATTAAAGTATTTCTTAAGGACGTAATTAATCATACGCTATAAAGTTAGTAACGTATTAATAAATCCCATAAGTATAACGAGGTATTTATATAAGCCGTACTTAATTATAAAAAATATTCTATATTTATAACCTATTTTAATTTTAATTTAAATATATCTATCTTTAAAATCGACAATAAAAACTACTTAACTTTATAAAAACGGTCCTTTATTTCGTTAATTAAAAGTAACGGTATTCAATCTTTAATAATAATAGTATTAAGCTATCGGTAACTTATAATTAATGGTAATGGTCCATTCTTTTTAAGTACGAACAATATAACGTATTCTACCGGTAATTTCGAAAGTTAAATTTATTCTTTTAATAAACGGTTTTTTAAATAATCTTCAAATACGTATAATTCTACGTCGTTAAAGTTATAAATAAGATAAAATCTAATTAATACTCGTTTTTCAGATAATTTTATAATCCTATTCGTTATAATCTAATAATTTTGTTTTAAATTCTTTTTGGTATGAACGTTTGTATTTATAATATTATAATAATGCATTCGTTAAATCCTTTAATCTTTCGGGGTATAGTTAAATTAAATCGTCTTTTATTTACTTTAACTTCGCTTTAATAATAATAATAATACGTTATATTCGTCTATCATACTCCTTCTTTCTTTTATAGTTAATTTCTTTAAGTAATAAAATATTTGTTACCTCTTTATGCGGGTATTCGTCGCCATATTCGATCGAATATTAAAATCTTTATCGTTATTGTTTACTCTTATTATTAAATTATAAAGCTAATTTTATTTAACTAGTTTTTTAATCGATTAAAGGGTTATATTAACGCAATTATCCTCTTTTTAAGATCGTATCGTAATTCCTTAACGGAATAATATCGAAATAATTATTTTCGCGTATAACTTTTCTATTATCATATGAAAATGGTTAACCTTTAGCGGTTTTCACAACACAAAACTTTTTTATATCTCTACAGTAATCTAAATTGGTTAATTACGTCCGATATGTTATAATTTCCATCCAAAGCTCCGTTGTCTATTATAACGGAATACCAATATATCTCAATCTGTACTTTTAAAATAATAAAGTTATTATTAGTTTTTATTATTTTTAAAGCCCTTTTAAAAGCTTACATTAATTCCTTTAGGTTTTAATAACCTGCCGCTTTTTTATTAGTAACGTCTTTCTTTTTAATACTTTAATTAATAAATCCGTTTATCGTACTACTTATTTTCGTCTCGTACTTATTTAATAATGTTTTATTACTACTAAATATTGTTTTTAATTCGTAAATGCGGTTTTTTATTGTTTAATTTATGTTTCTAGTTTTAATCATCTTTTAAATTATTGCTATATATTTATATTTCATTACGTAAAGGCTTTTTTTCGTATCTTTAAATATATTCCATATATTAATATTTTCGTCATTACCTTATAAGCCTTAATTAAATTATATAAAATTGAATAAAATCTTCTTACTTTTCTCGGAGTTTGTAATTATAACTAACTAAAGGTGTAAATCGGCGATTAATTATCGTATAGTCTTATTAAACTCCTTTTAGGCCGTTGTTTTCTTACTGTTAATATTCGCACGTTTCGTAAAAATAAAAAAGGTTTCCTTACGGGCATTTTTATCCTTCCGGCTAGCTTTAAGCTGTTACGATTTCGTCAACTTTTTTCTTACTAATTTTTCCGCATAAGCAATTATATTATCGTTAATTTTTAAAGTTAGTACTTCGTTATACTATAAAATCGAATCCCTAATACTATATACGTAATAAGCGTTTGGTTATATACTGTTTCTTTTCTTTATAAATTAGGTATTAAGGTTTACTGCAATAAACGATATTAAATTTACTATATCGGTTAACTTCTTTAGGTAACATCGTTTTTATCCATCCTTTAATTACTTTCTAATTATTTAAATAATTTATTATTGTATTTATTTTTATTATTTCCAGAAAAATAACTTTTTCTTATAAACTCGATCCATCCCTTATAATCTTATAACTATCGTCGTAATGTTTTCTATCGTTTTTATTATTTATATACTCCAGCCTAAGAAAACCTTTTAACTTTTCTTTAAGTTTATTATATCTTTACGTATAAAGGTTCTGGAAATCTTTCTCCTCGTCGTATTATAACGAAGGTTTTTCCACCTTAATTATTCTAAGGGGCGCCTATAAGTATTAAAGTTTAAGGTTTATCTTATTAAAACATCTAGGGTTTTTTGTACTAAAGTGCTTTATAACCCATTTTACCGCAATTCCAGCATTTAATAAAGCGTATATTTTATCGTTAAATAGTCCCGATTTTTATAAGTTTTGGTTTTGTTTTATATAAAATATTATTTTTCTTAAAAGCGTTAATATTTACTGAATATTTAAACATATTATTATTTCGAATGTTCGTTTTTAGGATAAATCGTCAGCATCGTTTTTACCAATATTTATATTATGTATTATTAATTTTTACAACTTTCGTAATATAGTTATTAAACCTAATTAATCGTAAAAACTTCATGATTTTATTTTTAACGTCGTTTTTTAATCTTATATAAAATGTATTAATTAAATTATTTCTTTCGTCGTCGATCTATTCGGCTTTAACCATAAGGTCTTCGAACGCGACGGCATATTTTAATGTTAATTTTTTTTTTATATTTCTAAAATTCTCTATCTAATAATACGTTTTTCGTCGAGGGTTGTAACATTAACCTTAAGTTTATCCTCAAAATTAATATACGCTAAAAAAAATTCGTTAATACTTTTTTTACGGTTATCTTTGTTGTTTTTTAAATAATCCTCAAGAATAAGTTCGCACCAATTCAAACTATCTTCTGTTCAAAAAATAAATACATCAAAAATTTAATTAGTTATTTTATTAAATCTTTAAAAACGGAAATATATTCGAATTTAGGTTAAAAAGCTTTATACACTTCCTTTTCCGTTATAGGGCTAAAGTTTTTTCACCTTAAAAATTACTGTATTAGTTTAAACAGTAATAGTAATGCGTTTAATAGAAAGTTATTCGATTTATACCTCTAAAATTTAGATCCTAACTTTAAGGTATTAAATATTCGTATTCTAAGTATTAATTAACATTTTAACTAAAAATATTACTTAAAATTTAACAGTACTATTAAATAAAAGCATGTAATGCATAACGGCTAAACTAATTAACCAACCATTAAACCTAAGCGTACGAGTTTATATTAATTAAAATCACGTATCGTTTAAATAGTAAATAAAAACAGTAACTTAATTACGTCTCGTAATACCAAAAACGTTTTAAGTAACGAAGTTATATTACAAGCTGTCGCTATTCAACTATGTCTAAACTTTATGATTATATATGGTCTAATAATTACTATATTTCTTCTAAATCTCGCAGATTTCGCAAAATCCCAATACTCCAATATCTTGCAGATCTCATAAAATTTCAATAATCCACTGTCTTGTAAATCTCGCAAAATTCCAATAATCCCGTCACGTCACCTTATGCCCCATTCGTCTTGGCCGTTTCTGGAGGCGCCAAGCGTATTAGGTCATGACATTATATTATCGTTGTTAATATTATTAAGTTACGAGGCTTGATATTAATATGATTTGCCTGCGTTTTAAGACTTATTAAAGTTATGCTATTTATTTTAACTAGCGCCTGCCCGGATAACTCTCATTCCGAAAAACTTATATATCTATATATATAAATATATATAATATTTAAGTTATTGTTTTAAATATTTTAATTTTAATGAAATTATGATAATTTTTATATTTTAGTATACTGTATTTTCCTAATAACTTAATTACCATGCTTATAATTACGGTAATTTAATGATGTAATATATTAAAAGTTCGCAACAATAAAATGTTTCTGGAATAGTGGAAGCTTAATAATTACTAGAAACGCCTTTAATTTACAACATTACCAATGAACAACACTTTAAAGGAATACTGCATAAACATTGCGCCGCCGCCCACACGTACGCCAACCTCATTGGCATATTTCGTGTCTTGGTTGCCCCCTCTGCATGTCCACGTCAGCCCCGCCCGGCATGAAAGCGAAGGGGGGGAAGTAATGCGAAGAGCCTTGGGGAGCATGTGCCGCTTAGCCCACCTCACAAAGAACCTCGATTTTCGGGGTCATATCGGATCCCCGGGCCTAGAGCGTTGTTGGCAACGGCTGATGTCTTCCATCATGCTCTGCTAAGCCCACCCATACCTTGATATTCGGTTCACATACCAGCGCTATAGCTAGGTGGAACCCGCTCTCCCCTCTGCTATCCGAGTTGCGAAAGCCTCATAGACTAGAGAGTCGAAATCACAGAATCACCCTATACTCACTTAATCAGCGTCCGACATATGAGCCCCTACAACAATGGCTACGGATACAGCTCGCAATAACCAAGGAGATGTTTATTCGACCACGGGGCAGATTCGATACTTAGATCGCCTTGAGCTGTACCACAGGGAAAAGCCCTACGAGGTTACCTTCTTACCCGTAAACGTGGCAACGCCCGGAGCTCGAAGATCGAATTTCTCCCTGAACTATTGGGAGGTGAAGTTGCATGATTTCAGCACTTGTCGTGATGCCTTCAGCACCGACGTACAAGGGTTTGAACTTGACACGTTCCCTACATCCCTCAGCACATTAGAACTCAAAGACCTCACCACAGTTGAGTTGCGATATCACGCCGAGGCTATGGACTATTTGAGACAAAAATATGGAGCTTGGAAAGTGTTCATTTTCGATACGACGGTTCGTCAATTTCATCTGTTCAAATGCATGCTGGTCCCTCGAATGGCTGATAATGACGACACTTCAGATACGAGAGGCAGAAAAACAAAGGCCTAGCTCGAGCTTATTACTCAAGAACAAGCAAGTTCTAGGTCCTTCTACTGATTGCCACGTCGGTATGCCGTCTTATCTGGTTCTCGATTTGGGGCATAACTAATACAGCAACTACTACTTAGATCAGTCCCCTGGCAGTGTCCGCCGGCGGATACAGCAGAACTTCCCCGACGATGCCGAAGAGCTTCTAAGGCACCGCATTCGTGTGATCAAGTCAGCTCCCCTCAACATTCATCATTAGACTACTGGGACTCTGGTTCCTAATGGCATCATTTGGCAGTATCTGGAGACCGTTGGTGTGGCCCAACCATACCTACCCGCTAGCGATGTGCGACTGGAGGTCAACAGCCGTCGCAGATTATACATGCAGCGATCACAAGACTCCCGTGTGGGAAGGCGAGTCACTGCAGGCTTACCACAATCCGGGCCATAGATGGTGGTTTGCTAGGGAAATGAAGGAGCACGACGTGCTTCTCATCAAAATGTACGACTCAGAAGCAGAGAAGCAATATAGTAGCGTGGCGATGTGTATGTGAATTAAGCCCCGAGCTTCAATGGCGCCCGCTCACGACTCGACTAATTTGCTGATACGACCATAACAGGTACGCCTCATTGTTCGTTCGATTGGAAAGACGCTCCTCAGAATACACAACCGAGACAGAGTATGGAGATAAGGGCTATCATATTTTCTGAATAGGACCTCTTAATTCCTCAATGTTCAAAACGGGTCGATCATAAGGTTATGTCTGCATATTTGACCAAGGCACTCCATCTGACGACAGCCCAAACTAAACCTAGACACCGACGCGAAAAGCTTTACCACTATGTTGCACAGCCCAATTCACGGGCAGTCTAGCCCGGGAGTTTCGAGTACGAACCTGTAAAATGTCAGAAAGCCCTGGGATGGAAAGTAATGATATGGGAAGTCTTGCTGTCTAGCCAGCCTTGTTTCCGGGGCTCTCGTAAGCCTGTCCGTCGTCCTTGCCATTGCGAAGGTAGGCTTGTTCGCGGGCCTCCTGTTCTTTGCGACCTTCTTCGGTCTCTTCGGCCTTCCTACGGGCCTCTAGTTCCTTCTCCGCCCACTCTTTCCATGGCTGACTTCGGGTATCTTCCGTGCCGTTCTGGGATGGATCCATGATTGTCTAGGGGTGATTCAGCCGAATGCTGGATATGAAAGCAGCGATATCTGGTGAATAAGACTGGATGTGTGAAGGTGGGTGCTGAGGTTAGACTGCAAGACGTTTAAAAGTCACATCGGAAGGTCGATAGTGGAGGTTCAACGGGAGTTAAAATCTAACCGAAGGTCACAAGGTGTTATCTGACGGAAGGCCAAAAGGAGTTAGCGGTAATGATCTTCTAGGGGTGTGTAGTAGTCTTGGCCTATCCGCCCACATGAATTAAGTCAGCTTTTGTCAGCTGCGCAGGTGAGCTATCTACTTGACGGCAACAAGGCGGTAGCGCTAACAACTTTTCTGGAGGTGGGTAATAAGCTTACAATCGGGGTGCAAAAAAAAAAAAAAAAAAAAAAAAAA
>QJNV01000538.1:0-28219 GCA_004155935.1 Monosporascus sp. GIB2
TCGGCGGTTCCGTTTTCTCTAAAACGGTTGTCCGGCCCCGAGGCCAAAACGGAGGGTGGGCGCTAAAATACCAAGGGCGGTCAGGGTTGGCAGAACCGGGAGAGGAAGGTGGGCCGGTGCACGGCCGGGATGAGTCAGCAGACACTCCGTGCCGCATGTTCGATATTGCTTCGTTGCGGGCTATGTGCATTCGGTTAACATCACAACTTCAACGCTCATATCACCCCACATGAAGCTTTTGCCCAGTAAGATATTTCGGAAGTGGTAATAATGTGATACTTGTCGGCATATTGTTGAAATTCTTTAGTGTGTTGATGCAAGCTGATCGGGAGTTCTGTGGGACTAGCTCTAGAGTGGGATTCTCCTGACTGATATAGCCTGTTGACCCTTTGTCCTGAGAGCCTAGGGCTTCCTATCAATCCCTTTCAATGTCCTTATAGCAAACCACCCCCCGTGTCAATACCTCTTATTATGTTTATCATTTAGTGGCTAGCTGACCGTAGTTATGTTTAATGCTGTGACATATCTTTCTGAGTTACATCCATAATTGACCGACTAGAGTCATCTTATCGACCATAGCTAGGGTTCAAGTAACCGGATCATTCATTCTCATCGGCATTATCATCCGCAAGGACCGCCACGGTGTCTCGTCTTCTTCCGTCTGACGTTCTCAATCATCAGGACTGCTATTTAAATATGTACTCCCCATCTCCTGTTTCGTATTCCATGTAATCAATATGTTCTACTCAGAGACTCTAGCCACCAATCTACCATTTGTACATCTACAGCTCTCCGCGTTGGACAACTAGGCACCCAAAGCATGGTGATAACGCTTCTGATCCTAAGCTGCGATAACGTGCTCGCAGTGTTTTAACTTCAAAGGCTGCTAAGATCTGAGGATATATGCCATCTTTTTTCTTCCCGGTATTTTCGGTCTCCGAATATTCTCACCAGCCCATCCAAGTGGCATACAGTTCTTGGTAAGAATAATACAGAGGCAGCCCACAATGCCTTGTCTATTTGGACCACGCTGTATAAACAAACTTAACCTGGCATGGAACGATCCCCCCGAGCTTAGGGCCGGCCGTCTCGAATAAGGATTCCCACCACACGACTTGGACCTAGGGATTTCGCGGCAACAGGGGTCTCGTCTGGGGCGGGTCTTAACGTCCAACACCATTGGTACTCTTTCAATGCCAGTTTAACAGGCCCATTTTCAGAAACTTACACACGCTAATGGCATTTTGTATGGAATGGGGGATACTCAGAGCTAATTGACACTGGTTCACAATCTGGCCTGACCTCCTAAGGACTCTTCCAAGCACTTATAACGTCAATCTTCCTAAGACAACGAAACGCAAATAGCACGCCATCAACCTGTGATGAATTCCCCGGTAAATTTACCCCTTAAGCACCTAAGAATCTGCTCTCTTCACTTTCTCCTTTTCTCCCTAATCTCCTAGATGCCTGCCCCGCATCTGTTACGTCCAAAACGCTCCGTTATTACACTGAACCCTTTATTCCCGTCAGACTTTATTCTTCATTACATCTGTCAGATACCATCACGCGGTAACCTTCCGCAGTATGGGCATTCGATGATGTAAGAAAGGCGGCGCCGTTGAGTCTCGTTAACTAAATGCGTTACTAAGCCGATATTGACATGAAGCCCTCGCACTATTTCAAAACCCATGCTAGGATATCATGCACCATCCCAAGGTGTGTACTAGCATTAAAATCTACCTCCGGGTGAAATGGAGCAAAAGAATTTAACGCTACTAGGGGCAGATATTGTTATTAACTACTGGGGACGTTCTTGAAGCTAGCTAGGAGATACGTCAATTTTATCTGACAAATAGCGATGAGACCCCACTCATAACAATTCTCAATAACAGCTAACTCCGCGCGCTGCCTTAAAGGGAAGTAAGGAGCGATTTGAGACCTTCTTATTGGTAAGAGAGTGGTATTAGTGTGAGCTTTGGCCACATCATGAAAAGCACTTGTTATCGTCGTCGTCTTATTGCCATTCGCTAGGTAGAGGGCAGCGAGCGCTTCAGTCACCTTTGGATTACCTGCGGCCCATAAGAGAGGCCATAATCGAAAAACGTTTCAAGACCAGCCCAGGATCGCCTTCTCTCCGATAAACCCCGAGTGTCCACCCACACTATTTGATCATCTTCTCCTGGCTGTCTTTGTATCTCTGCATCTGCGTGTTGAAATCGCGCTTAAAAGCGCTCAAATTGGCGAAGGCCCTCTTCATGTGCTTCTTGCTCAGCTTGCCTCCCTGTCTGCGGTACTTGGTCTCGGCGCGGGCCAGGCCCAGAGCCGTGGTGACGATGTTGCGGATCTGCCGTCCGTCGAAGCCCTCCCCGTAGACTACCTCCTCGAGCCAGTCCTTGATCTCGTCGTAGCTCTCAATCAGGCCCTTGTGGTCCAGCTTGTCGAGAAAGCCGCGGAAGATGGCCTCCATCTGGTACTTCTTCAAGCTCTCGTACCGGATCGCCACGTGGATCCTCGACGGAATAGCCACGTCGAACTGCGCGATCTGGTTTGTCGTCAGGAACATGATGCCTTGGTAGTACTCCAGCACGCGCAGGAAGACTGCGTGATTAAAGTAAGGGGTTAGCAAGCTCCTGCTGTTTATTCTGGACATAAAACATGGACGCACCCGAGACTAACGCGTTCTTGTCCGTGGACTGAATCGCGTTGCCGCGTCCGCGACTCTCCAAGAACACATCGGCTTCGTCGCTATATAAGGGTTAGTCAATCATCTGGGGAAAGGGAATGGAGGTGGGTGGAGCTCTGGATTGTACAGGTATGTACGAACATGAGGAGGATGGCCTGCCACTTTGTGGCCAAGGAAAAGATCCTGGAGAGGTTGGACTCGACATGCTTGGCTTGCGTGCCAACGTCGGCAACGCTGACCGAGAACAAGGGCTTCCGAGTGGCGATGGCGATGGTCTCGGCCGTTGAGGTTTTCCCAACTCCGGGTGGGCCTATCCACCCATTCGCGTTAGAAAATGTGCCTCTCCAAGTGGGGATCTGAACAACGACGCCGTACCATAGAGGAGAATAACGAGACCCTTGCCCTTGCCGGGTATAATATCGTCCACCTCCAGGGTCCCCTCCTCATCTTCACCCTTGCGCACCGTGGTGGAGGTGTGGCTGCGGACCAGGTCTAAGAGCAGCGCCTTGGTCGAGTTGTCGTCTGTTGGACATAGGTTAGTCAGCCACTCTAGCTCCTGCTCGGACTTCGAGGGGCTCACCTTTTTTCCCTTTCTTTTCTATGTCCCGGTTAACATCGTCAGCCAGCTTGAGCCGCGAGTTCCAGGCACCCTCCTTGTCTTCTTGGGGAAGCGGTTTCAGCTGCGATACTTGCAGTTGCGCCCACTGTTTCTCCTGCAGGATGTACCCCAGCGCGCGAGGAGGGCATATCAAGTACTGCTCGGGGTTCCAATCCTTGGCATGTGCGACCTCGCGGTTGTCAAAGCTCGTCCGGTACCGTTGCGCCAGGCCAGTATTTTGTTGGCAATCCCAGCAGGCGCATCCCATGCCCACCCCGCTCGACTTCAGCGGCCCGTTCCGCCCCTCCGCCCCTCCGTACTGGAAATATGACTCGTAGTCCACCATTACCCTACTCCGTATCTGGTGTGGGTGTCAGCGCCGGCGCAATTACACAGCTTTAAGGCAAAAGGCAAATGGCACTCACGTCGGAAGATTTGACCGGCGGAACAGCAGAGCGGGTAATTCCTCCGCGCCCAAGGCCAACAAAGCTGCCGATGTCCGTCAGATGAAATGAGCTGGACGATCGTACGGCGAGGTCGTCAACAACCTGTGGGTGTATCAGCCCCTAAGGTTCAACATCTAGTAAGCGCAGGCTGGGGGGCACAAACCTCATCGTCATACTTCATGCCCGAAAAACCTTTCTTCTCCAATATCGACTTACCCTCGTACTCAAAGAGCCGCGAGCCCTCCTTAGGCTCACAAATCTTACGGAACTTCTTGCCGCGATCGACAAGTCTGTCATACACGTCTTTGTATTCGGGATGCAGCTCGAATGGGTAGAAGGGGAGGGACGTGAGCGGGAGGTGGCCGTCAAAATGCTCGAAGACGAGAGTGAATAGGGTGCGGCTGAAGGAGCCGTCCTTCCAGTCGTATGACCATGCGTCTAGCTCCCAAGGCGCCAGCTCACGCCCACCGCGGCTCCGGCTCCGCCATGGCCAGGTCCCGCAGTTGTCTTTGACCACGAAAACCTGGTCCTCGCCCTGGAATGGCTGCCCGTACACCAGCATACCGGGTGAAAACACTGTCCACAGATCCTCGAACTGGATCGTTTCAGGCCGCTGCTTCTTATAGTTGGGTCGCATCTTGAAGTACTTGTCCAGTTTTTCGTCTCCTGACGAGCCACCCGAGATGGTGTCCAGAAGCGTCTTCAGATCTTCTCGCGCCTGCTTCTCCGTTTCGCCCTCGGGGGGCTTCATAGCTTCGGCATATAGATCATCATATTGGAAGACGATGGGCTCGTAGGGTGAGGAGAGCGTGACAGGCGAATCACGGAAGATGTGGTACGGGTAGTGGCCGAGATGCTGCTTAAGTAGAGCCCACAAATCCGGGCTAGTGATATCGATCTCGGAGTTGTTCTGCAATGGATCCAGGGAGTACTTGGCCTCGCAAATATTCTTGCGCATGATGAATGCGTACTTGTCGCCGTCCACGTCCTTATCCTTGGATTTCCGCAGCTTGCTGTCTCCTTCAATCGGCTCACCCGTCTCCGGGTCCGTTCTGTTTACGACTACTTTAACTCGGGAGGTCGGCCCTTCATCCTTCTTCTATCAAGCTTCATTAGGATCGATGCAGACACTGATGAGGAAAGAGAGGGGTTGAGGTAGTCACCTTATCGTCCTTTGTGTCTTCAGGTGAGGCATCAGCTTCACTTGACTTCTCGTTCTTCTCGACTTCATTCTTCAAGGCGAGTGCCGCCTCTGTGAGCGGTGTGCCTTTATACTTGAGCTCTAATTCGGCCAGTTTCTTCTCGACAGCCGCAAGCTTTTCCACCAGGGCCTGAATGACGGTAAGCCCTGGAAGCATGCTGAAGAGGTCATCATACGTACCGACACAGAAGGAGCCTCCGTTGCGTTCGCCATGATCAGGAAAGTTCGGTCGGGAGAGCGACGTCGTGCCGAAGGAAACCAATATAGGACGACAATACAGGCAACAAAGTTTAGCAGCCAAAGTTGTAGATGGACAGGGAATATTAATAGTACCGAGACCTGCAAGATGACCGAGGAAGGAGGTGTCAAGACGAGGAGGCTCTGAGTCTGCACAGTAGAATAAATCCGACGAAGTCTCCTACTTGCGTGGCACGACCCTTGTACCTCAGCTCCTTCTCATTTTAGGCATCCTTATTTTCTCGGGGAGGACCGGGTACGTCTGCCGCATCTCTGCACCTCGCGAGGGGATTGGTAGTCAGCACCAGATCATGGCCGGTCAGGTCAAGTGCATTGTTGTGCCATCAACACATGCACACTCTGACCGGCGAGTACTCTGACTTGAAAAGCCGCATTATTTCCGTGACTGCCTCGAGCATGTGGCTGGCTGTTTCGATGCCTATTCCAGGATTAAACGGGCAATCAATGCCGATAGCCAAAGGAAGACGATTGGTTAAGCTCAGGTTTATCACAAGCCGGCATGCTCGATATCTCCGGCCACAGCTTCTTCAATCCTTCAGCTTGCTCAGTGTGACCATACCTAGGCAATAACGCCAACCAACATTAATTTCCTGAGTCGGCAGGCCGGGTTTCAACCCGACGTCGGTGAGCTGCAATTCCACCCTCCCAGAGGATCTGGACGGGGCGGTGAGGCCGTTCCTTCGTTGTCGTTGGCTAACCATTGAATGAGAAGCAGATGCGCTCCTGCAACGCCGGAAAGGTTGCATTATCGAACACCTTCACACAGACGGCGCAAGATGTGTAACTCGCGCAAAATATGCGTCGATCGATAATGTGCTGCAGACCACCCTCATGCAGCCCGCAAGTTCCGACCTTGGTCGGGTACGCTTACCGATCGCCCTACAGAATCAGTTCACTTCTTGGGTGTTCGCTCTGGCACAGCATAGTCTTCCGAGTCGGCTTCAATAGCACTTCAAGGTCCATTCTATCGCCATGTCTCAAAAAGACGACGTGCCAGAGAGCGTGAAGCGGTTCAGTCAGAAGAATATGTAAGGCGACATTTTACGCCATTTCGCCCATACCACTTTTCCTATTCATCTAACAACGCCACCAGGGATAAACTCCGAGAATCCGAGGATAAACAGAGGCGGCTCCGAGAAAATGTCGGGAAGACACGAAAATTCACCCGGGACGAGCAATCTGCCTTGAACATCGACAGTAAGGAGGCCTTCGAAGATTTCTTGAGGGCAGCTCTGGACGCCAAGGTCGTCTTCGATAAAGAGCACGAGCACGGGGCGGGACGACTGTCTAAGGGTGCCACCAGCCTGGCGGCGTCGGCGTACGACATCTTGCAAGATTTCAGTCCCATGGTGGACATTGTCAAGGACTGTGGCGCGCCTTACGGCAGCATGGCAGTTGGGACCTTCTGCTTTCTGTTTGCTGTATGACGCCAGGCGGGACTTAAACCCAAATAAAATCGGACAGTGAAACTCACAGCCCTAAACAGGTCGCCAACAACCGGGGAAGAATGGAAGATCAGATCAAATCCACCTTTCTGGACATCCACGACCGGCTGCCGGGTGTCAGCATGTATCAGCACATCTACAATGAGAATGACGAGCTCGACCAACTGCTGCAGTCCAAGATTGTGGATGCCTACCACAGCTTCATTGCCTTCTGCATCGCGGCCTTGGACTTTTATACCTGTGGAGGATTTCGTAAGTGCCTTACACCAATTCCCCAAACCCGATCTGCGTAAACCATTCAATGGCCAATTCAAACCAGGCCGAATGATCCGGGCATTGAAAAGCCACGGCAGCCTCGACGAGCAGGCATCATGCGTGCAAAAGGCGGTGGTTGATGTCAGGCTTGTATCTGAAGAACTGCTCAGCAAGAATGTCAACGCTGTGAAGGTTAACCTCGAAGAAGTTAAGACTCTAAACATCGGTCAGTCTTCTGTTTCCGTCTGGCCAAACCATATGCTTGTGCTGACAGCTTGAGTACAGAGCAGCAGCGCACGATTGAAGGTCAGTCAGACCCATATCGGCTGGATAAGTCATCCGCAGCAGCTAATCTTAACTCGCGTGGAGATCTCAAACATCAGATAACAGGTTCGTCCCTACACAGCACACACCCACAGGCGAGCAGAAACAGCGGATAACATTTGGCTGCCCACTACAGGACTACAAAGTGACCGTGATTTTGATAACCTTGAGAAGATCCGAGAGCTCCTTGGGCTCGAGGCCTTCTCCCACGAGGCCCACCTTGCCCAATTAAACAGCCACCGACGTAGCGTCGCGGCCGAGTTCCAGCGGAAGAACTGGTACTCGGAGAAGACGCCCGACGAGCAATTGTGCGCTGTCGTGAGCGACCCGGCATACAAAGAATGGCTCGGCTCACCGCACTCACGCGTGCTTGTGCTGTCGGGTGAGAACTACGTCATTGGGGCCAGTCACTGCTGGGTGTCGCCCGTTGCGCTCGACTTGATTGCAAAGCTCATGTCGGGCACGACCCCGGACCCGGACCCGTGCGTCTTCTACCTGCTCGGTCTCCGTGAGGTAGACGACACTTGCCCGCACGTTCTCACCTTCTTGATTCTCCGACTGCTGAGCCTGAACAAGGAGGCGCTGCGAAATGAGGTGCAGTTTGCCGAGCTGTGGGCGGATCTACAGTCGTATGCGCGGGTGGCGGAATCCTCTGACGCCCCTGCGCACGATGTGCAAAGGACACTCGAGAAGATCGCCCTCAGGGCGCTGAATATGTTTGACGCGGGAAAGACGGTCTGGATCGTCCTGGACCGCGTGGACAAATGCCGGGCGGCGCCGGGACCGAGGGGAAAATCGAACCGTAGGGGCGGCCGAACTCTACTCGAGACGTTGGTCCATTTGGTAGAGCGGGCGACGGCGAGGGTCAAAGTCCTTGGCGTGGTGAATAGGGCAGACTGGCATGTTGAGGAACAGGCGGATGAGCTGGGGGAGGAACAGGAGGGAAATGTGGTGATACGGACGTTTAGTCAATCTGAGGGTCTCATCGAGGATGTTTGATAGGCGAATGTATATCTACCTAGTTTAATCCGGCGTGAGTGGGGGATGAAATAGTGTGTCTAAACACTACTTCTCCTACGTAAGCCTACAACCTTTAACCAGTGAGGCTGTCAGGAGGGTTCGTCGCGTACGGCAGGCGATTCACTACAGCTTTACTGCTCCATCCCGTTCGGCGCAACGGACACTCTGGGTCCTGCCGAGCTTAGCTCTGGGAAAAGTGGGGCTACCCCTTTTTGAGGTGGTGAAGAATAAAGTTCTTCCATATTTTTCAATACCCTCCCATACGCTTCCATTATTCATCCCTTAATTAACATTGGAAATTGCGGATTAATAAGTAAATCACCTGCTTAATAGTACGATTATTCACCGATATATATAGCCCAGCGTCTCCCCAAGCTGTTGCATGAATTCCATAGCATTTTCCATAGCTACATAATACAAGTCGACGATTTTTGGGACGGCTCTGCACGTTTCCCAATACAAATCAGTCCCAGGAAGCCCCTTCTACTGTCTCAATTTTTACAATCTACTTGAGTCATAATAGTGCGGCGTAGTTCCGGGTAGCAACACTTACTCTGAAGATAAACTATATAGAATTTTACAATAATTGTGGTTATTAGAAATTTTACGATGACGCCTAATAGCTCGTTAATTATCCCAGTCGTTATAAAAGGGATGCCATATCTTATTCCGATTTTGCCATAGGTCCAGGTCCGTCGAATCCATCCCTAGGGAGACTTTTTTTTTTTTTTTTTTTTTTTTTTTTTTTTTTCCTTTTCCTCCAGTAACGACATATTTAACGAACAGATCAAGGACTCAAATGACAGCCAACGCCATAAACTATATTCGGCGCCTGAAGGCTGCTTTTAGCCTTATTGTAGTGGTCTGTCTAAGTCATCAGATTTAGAAAGCAACCTGCAGTACCGAAAGGCTCGATGGGCGCTTTCAGGAAAGTCAGGGTCCGTGAGGAGTTTAAAAAACCGCCATCAAGGCGTTATATGGGGTCTCGTATGTAGAAACTATAGCCTTGGTCTCTAAATAGTGAACATTCCGCTTCGGCCAGCATTTTGCGCCTCGGCCAGGGATTGCCGGGGGATACCAGTCGATGACGTCCAAGTCTCGTGTCGGCGAAAGTACTAGAAGAAACGACATCAAACGGAACCGAGGATATTGCGGTCATAGTTCCTATCCTTAGCCACCACTTTCCCCAGTTGCCCGGTTACCGAAAAGCAACGAGTCGCTCATGGTCCACAAATACCGCAGGATGTAGCTCGCCAGAAAGACCTTCGACGATATAGACTGAACGTTGAGGTGTATTGTTGGAAGATATGCGCTGACATGGATGGGCATGAAGCACATTTTGGTCCACATGTTCTGTCGTAGGTCAGAAACAGCTGCCCGGGCCGAGGGAAAGTGCAATAACTCTTGACCTTGCTTGATGCCACGGATGCCAGGTCGATATCGGCAAGGCTGCATTCTGGCGTGCCTCTCCCAGTCGAGGATCTGCTTGACTTACCCTCTACCGAAGCTCATTATAGCTGCCATCATCCATGAATTTGCTTATGAGTTTTCGTCAATTACTCATAAAAGAATTTTAGAGGAAAAGAACAGGAGAAGATCATGCGCTTGCTTCCGGGCCGTACGTTTCTCTAATGGAACTCTGTGTCGCGTCTGGCTGTGTCAAACCAGAAAAGCGCCACGGAAATCATGCGACCGCAAGAAAAGCAGGACGAGATTGGGTGCCATGAAGTATTGGAAGAATCTTAACCGAATCGTGGCGTATTTCGAAGTAGAATTGCCCCCCAGAGAGGCTTCCATGATTGGACAGCATGGTTGGGACAATTGCTGTATCTGCACTATAATGAGACAATCGGCTATACAGTCTGCAGGCGTTTAGGAGTATGCGAACACTCCAGAGAGTTTCCATGGCTGACGCGGCCTTGTCAGGGCCTTCATTACATTAATCTGTGCACCAGGGGAAAATATTTCAAACTTAATTTTTTGGCACGGGGGATGAACGGGAGGTATGGACTATTTACGGCAGCTGCCTCGATCTCGACAACATAAAACAGGCGCCAAGTATAGCTCCATATTACAAGTTCTCCTTTACTGCACAAAGATGGCTTTGGCTTATGCGAGATATCAACGCTTGCTACGTCACTAATTACTCTTTGAGTCACATAGATGCTCAGTTCAGCGGTCGACCAACCTTTGTTCAAGGCGGCCACACTCGACATTACCAAACAAAGAGGGGCTGGTTTCACAACCCAGGAGTGTGCTGTTACGTTCTTGTTATCCCCCGCAACCAGCCTTTTATCATATACGTATGCGGTTCTCACCGGGTTACCCTTCACATCAGCCTTATTCACTAGCAACGTCCACCGAAGCAACATAGAAAATATGACAACAGCCATGTCCACGTCGTCTCTGAGAGGCACGATATCTTCAACATCAACAGACATATATATAGGCACACCGACCGCCACGCCCTCTCCATCGATGACAATGGCTAAGGGGGGAATGGGAGATGACACGTCCCCGATGGGCAGGATCCCGAGCGGATGTAAGATCAGAGTAAGAGAGCGTCCGCATTTACTGCCGGCTCGACTTCGGTGTATCAGTGTTCTGATGAGCTTTATATCACAGATGCTCTGGAATTGGGAAACCATCGACGCGTGCTTCCTCTCGGAGAAGTGGAGGATCAGGTCGCACGGGGCCTTCGCAGGCCTCTGCATCGGCGTGATCCTCATGGTCGTCCTCCTCGAGGCACTCCGTCGCGCGTCCAAGTTGTACGACAGTCGTCTGGTATCTCAGCACAAGAGGACCATCGCCATGGCGACGGCGCACGACAACACACACAACCCGGGCGAGGCAACTGATGGCTCCGGGTCACTGATTGATAAGAGCCACCACACATGCGATACGAACGTACCCTTCCGTCCAAACGTCTGGCAACAGGTCGTCCGAGCCCTGCTGCATACGCTTCAGTTTGCGCTTGCATACTGGATCATGCTGATGGCTATGTACTACAATGGGTTCATCATCATCTGTATTGTTATCGGGGCTTTTATCGGGGCATTCGTGTTCCAGTGGGAGCGAATGGGTGACGACTGGTAAGCGATGATTACTTGTACTTGGCCAGCTCTCTGTTGTTCCCTGTGCAACTGCTTGGACATGGGCTGCTGACTCTTTGTTCCGTGGAGTGACAGGACGAGTCCTGGGCCCGGCCCTTCACGAGACGCCACAGGCTGCTGCGGTTAACCCGCCATCTATCAATGTTACGCAGTACTCGAAAAAGCAGTTTGCAGCAAGCAGATATACGGAGAAAGCATTGCAATCGCGTAGGGATTTCGGCATAGACCTTCCAATGAAAAGAGGTCAAGTGCCGTTTCAATACTGTAAAAAGGATTTCTATTCCACTTGGATCGCTGTCGACGTTCAATGCCCAGCAAATCGATAGGCCTCGCATGGCGCTGCCGAGGCGGGAAAGTGTTTTTGTATGGTACGATTATATTCAGTAATTAATGGCAGTCCAGGAATGCCATATGGAATCCGGGCGGTTTTATTTCCTAGATACTGATTACAACTGTCGATCTAGCCTTATGGCAAGATTGGTTGTCTGCCATTGACCCCCTGAGCGCTGACTAATTATTTGCAACTTATGAATATGGTCAAGATTTAATGCTGTTGTGACATTATCAATGGGACAAACAGAGAACAATAATGCATTGGGCTCACCATACAGGCTTTTTAGAAGCCCGTGAATTATTATTTGACTGGTTGAAGTGATATGTTAGTCGGCTAGGAAAGACGGACAGCCCTGGTAGCCAAGCGCCGCCAGGGGGTGTGCTAGAGAATCCGGAAACGGTGGACACCGGCCCCCTAACATGTGGCCTTGGAGTGCCGGGTTCCTTCTGTTAGAATAGGGGTAATGACGCCCCACACCACATGTGTATGTATAGATGCACAGTACGCCAAGCCCCAAGGCTGGTCACTTAGTATGGAATCCAACGGGTATTCAACCTATCTTAAATATTTCAGGGCTCCAAGCCCGTGAATTCCTACTACGCAATGAGCTACTAATCGCCATCGCAGACAACTGGTGACCTGGTCCTCATCTTTGCCCTACTTAGAATCTAAATTACGTCATGCCGTTCCTGCTCCCATCTGGGTATCGGCCCTGCTTAACCGAGTCCGGTCACGATCATCGTGCTGCCAATAGAGAACGAGTCGCTCTCCGCTTGACTTCCTGGTTGGATGGGTAGGTTTAGAAATAAGGAGGTAAGCGGGAGTGGGAGCGGTCTTCAAGACATGGGGTTCTTCGGAAGTTGACCAGAGCCGCCTAGTCCTCGGATTGTTTCCCACGGGCCGCACCGTTCTACCGTGGGACCTATTCATGACGGGGGTTTCCGAGGAGTAACAACCAGCCTACACAACGCCAAGTCAAAAGCCTCAACTGTCAAAAGACATTACGAAACACTCAGTATCATGATAGATCACCAGGCACCCACATAGCAGTGGCCAAGGCTCACAACCAAGACATCATACTCGCTACCCTTTAGGGAACGGGGCAGATGCATAGCACCTGTTCTCGCCTCCTCATACGAGATAGGGGTCGGTGTCATCCAGGGTCCAACTGACTCCAAATTCCGGGTCGGCGCCCCACGAAGCCTCACCAATCCTCTAGCGTTCTTCCTCCCTCGGCTCCGTCGCTGAAGTTCTCTACGGCATATCTGATCCAAGCGCACAGATATCCGTTGCCAACCCTATATCTCCGGTCGGTTAATCAGTCATCCGCCGTAAATGGCGCTGTGCGGGGGTTCCCTTGATCAGGCGCGGGGGCGTGTAGCTAAGCCAACAATAGTTGCCTCGCTGGTGGCGTAGGATCTCATCGTGAATGGCTTTCAAAAACAAGGCTTCGTAAGAAACCGCCGTCTCGTGTCACCAATAAAGTGTGCGAAGAAAGGCCAGGCCGCGCGCGTGAGAGAGCTGGTAAAGGCTTGTGCGTATTTCAGAGACATGGAGCAGTCTATGTAACTGGCAGAGCCGTAACGATGGACTAAATCGAAAATGCGTTCTTTGCTAGACCGTGGTCGTGAAACGCTATTTCAAGAACCGAGCGATGTTCTATGGGACGGGATGCTAATGGTATATTGTATGGCTTCTCCCTTGCGGAGACGGCGCGCATCGGGAAACACCATGTAGGTATATATATATGTGAGACGAAGATGTAGATCTAATCCAATCACAACGAACTGTACAATATTCGAAGTGGCCCGAGTCAGGCATTCAGCCATAGGAGAAAAAGAACAAAAAGATGCTATCTAGCTTAGCTGATACACCTCGGAGGGAAAATCACGATTATATTGACGAAATCAAGGCAGCTTGAGAGATCAGCCACGATAAACGGTGCGCGTACTGTAATCACTCAAATCAACCCGGGGGGGGAGGACTATTGGTATGTTCATGATCATTTCATTACTACCTAACCTAGTGCACGCCTACCATGCGAGCCTCGATTTTCAACGCCAATCGCAAACAAGCTCAAGTTAAGAGTACGCCATCCGTCCAGTTAGTTCCATTAGCCTCGAAAAGGAAGATAATGAGAGAGTCGGTGTGGCTTGGCACAAAGCCTGCAAACTTAGCCCGGTCCGACTAGGTAACTCGAAATCTTACACTTAGCCACCTCTAGTAACCGCGGCGCTTTATCGGCCCACGCGGATGACGCCAGCGGCGATCAGCTTCTGGATGTTGGAGCGGACGCTCGGATTGCGCATGTGCTCCTGCAGCGCCGCCGGGTCGGACTGGGCCTGCTGGAGGATGGACTGCATCACGGGATCCGCCATGATGGCCATGATCTATTTTAGACGATTAGCAAAGGGTCCCTCCAATTTAAGAAGCAACACTTGTTTAGACCTACCTCGGGGTCCTTCTGCAGCCTCTCTCGGGTCTGCTCCTCCGTCTCGTTCTCCCGGGCCGAGTACATAGCCTGCAGGGCCTTCTGCTGCTGCTGGTCGATCTCGCGCGCGTTGGCTCCGTCATGGTGTTCATTATCCACGGTGGTAGCCTCGTTGCAGGCGTCGATGCACTTGGAGTACTCGCGCATGCCGAAGTAGATCTGGGCCTTTCGGATGTAAGCCCGGATGAACTTGGGGTCCTTTTTGATGGCCATGTTGCAGTCATCAAGGGCGCTGGGAAACTCGAAAAGCTTGACGTAGGCGGCAGCGCGGTTGCTGTATCCTCGCGGGTCCTCAGGGGAGCGCTTGATCATCTCGGTGTATGCGGCAACGGCGCCCGGGAAGTCTTGCTCCTTGAACTTCTTGTTACCCTCCTCACGCGCCTCTTCGGCCTTGGCTGGGTCGATGTAGGCCTTCTTGGCATCCTCAACCTTCTTCTTCTCAGCGGCACGGAGCTTCGTGACGGTGTCCGGTTGCCGGTGTTCAGTAAGGGACTTCTTGTAGTTCTCAATGGCAGCATCCATGTTACCCAACTTCTCGTAAGCGGTACCAATACGCGCGTAGGACTTGGCGATCGTCTTGAAATCGGCGTAGATCATGCGGCCCTCCTCAACCGCCTTGGTGCAAGTGTCGATACAGGCCTGGTAATCGCCCTTTTCGAAGTATGCCGCACCCAGGTTGTTGAGGTAGGTGATATCCTTGTGCAGCTCCCATGCCTTGCTGTAATGCGCAATGGCCTCGTCGAAGTTGCGCTTCTTGTAGTTCTCGGTTCCCAGCGCCTTCTCCTTGTCGGCCTCTTCCTTGGCCTTCTTCTTGGCAAGCGTCTCCTCGTCCTCCGGTTCCGGCTCAGGTTCGGGTTCCGGGGCCTTCGCAGGCTCCGGCTTCGAGGTCGTCTTGGGCTCCTCGCGAACTAGATCGGGCATCTCGGTATCTTCCTGGGCAGCAGCGTTGCCACCGGAAGACGTACCCGGAGGTTCGTCCCCAGGCATCCTCATATCCATGTCAACTCCCATGGCGACACCCAGCACCTGGATCATTCGAGGATCACTGAAAAGTTCTTGGGTATTGTTGGGGTTCTGCTGGATTGCTTGGATCTTGGCGATGAAAGAGGGGTCGGCGAAGTAGCCGCTCGTCTTGGGGTTGGTCATGAGCTTCTGAAGCAGGTTGGGGTCGCTAAACATCTTGCCAATGCCGCCAGCCGGATCAAAGCCAGCACCACCGGCTTCTTGCTCCATTGCCCTCTTTACAGAGGCAAGAGAGCTCTTCAGACCAGCATTGTTCGGGTCATGCTTCAGACCCTCCTCGTACGCGTCGCTTGCACCAAGCAGGTCACCGGCGCCGTGGAGAGCAGCGCCCTTCCGGCCCCATCCTCTCGGCCAGTCTGGCTTGATGTCGGTCGTCTTCTCAGCATCTTTCAAAGCATTTGTCCAATCTTTCTTAGAAGCATAGGCAGCAGATCGGTTGCTGTAGAGGATGTGGTTGCTGGGTTCGATTTCAATGGCTTTGGTGAAGGCATCACTACGTGGATATCACATGTCAGCCAAGAATACGCGTAAGTGTTTTATACAACTTACATGGCCTCGTCGAACTTCTTCTCGGCGATTGCCTTGTTGCCAAGAGCCTTGAGCTCGTCTGCGGAGGACATTGCTGTTGCTTTGTCGCTAATGGCCAGTGAGGAGGAATGTCGATACTAGAATTCTACAAGAAGAGGAGATCCTTAGGTTCAAAATGATGGGAGAGAGAAGTGTACCGTCAAAATATGAGAGACAGCAGCAAACAAACCGTCAGAAAGAACCGATCGTCGGTTAATGTTGAAATCTTTAAGGCTGAGCTTTCGTCCCGCAGTTGGTCCCGCATTGGCACTATAGACTTCCAGAGCTTTCCAGAGAGGGCGATGCGGCAGGGGTGTGATTGGCCAGCCAGGCAATGAATGGTTCTATCGAGGAACACCCCAGGGAGCTTTTGGATCGGGGACTTTCCTCCGCTATTTGAATAACTGATATTAAGCGCATACCATATAGACAAAGCGCTGGAATATGCATAAATTCCGCACATCAGGTTGATTGGGTATTCCTCATTCTTCTATCCTGATACGTTCACGTCTAATGGGCTGAGGGGTGGAGGGAGGGGATAACCTGCTAACCCATAAGGTAAGAGCCCCACTATGACGGGAACGAGTGGTGAAAGATAAGATAAGATAAACCGATAAGAAAATTAAGCTTTGACATGCCGAGGGGCAGGAGAGACAAGCAACAAGCTCGTTTTGGAGATGGACTTTTGAGTTAGTCATACCGTAATTCCTTCGGTCTTTTCGCATTGATGATCGATTGACAGGACTCTCACTTTCTTGACACTTTTCCAGTCCCTGCAGCCTATTCGCTGCATGGAAGCGGCCCAAATAGCAATTCTAGCACGGCTGTACCGCCTGCCGCGCTTCGACTCCCGCGTCTGCCAGCTCTTCGTCGAAACCCTCGCCCCGGTCTGAACGAGCCCGCAATCAACAAGCCGCCAAGATGGCGTCGTCGCAGGCCGTCAGGGTGGGCGAGGAGCTCCATATCCTCAAGGACCAGCTCTACGAGGCTTGCCAGCAGGCCTTCGCCGGTGACTATGAGAGAGCCTTGTCGCAAGATGACCTCATGGGGCTGGATGTCATCCCGCCCAAGGACATCAAGAAGCTGATGGACGTCGTATCGCTCCTGACCCGCGAGCGCTTGTTCGCCCCCGTCAATTTGCACAGCGGTCTGGCATGGCGCATGCGTCCCGAGACCGAGGCGGCCAAGTGAGTTTGTCTCCGTTTCCTTGTTTCCTTTACCATTGCATCCTCCCCGTTTCGCACTAGCCCCAGTAGGCGCGTTGCTAATATGGCTCCTACACAGATACAAGCATTTGACAAGCCAAGAACAAGTCCTGGTATACGAGATCATCGACGCGGCCGGGGCGGAGGGGGCATGGCAGCAGGATATCAAGCGGCGGCTGAATATGCAGGATACTGCGCTGCGCAAGGCTCTCAAGGAATTGGAGACTAAGCGCCTCGTCAGCCAGTTCACCACGGTGGAGAATGCGAGCAAGAAGATGTGGATCAAGGCCCATATCAAGCCCTCGGCACGCGCGACTGGCGGTCCCTTCTATACCGACTCATACCTCGACGAGCCTTACATCGAGGAGCTGCAACGCATCATCGTGGCATTCGTAAAGGAGCGAGGCAGCTATCTGAGCACGGGCAGGGCCGCGAGCCCCATACTTCCCAAGAAGGGCGTCATCAAGGGCTCGGCGTCGGAAGCGGCGGTCAACAGCCGCAAGCGCCCTGCGGACGCCATGGCCGACGACAGTCCGGCGCCGCCCCCCAAGGTCCACAGGACGGTGCGACTCCCGCTGCCCGCGGGCTACAAAGACTACACGACGGTCGAGGACCTCGCCGAAGCCATAGCGTCGACCGGCATCGCCAAGGGCCAGCCCCTGAAGCCCGAGCACATCCAGGAGCTCGTCGACGTGCTGGTGTGGGAGGGCCGCCTCGAGCAGGTGAGGGTCGGCGACCGTGTCGGCTACCGCGCCGCGCGCCTCGCCAAGTCAAACCCCGCGCGAGGCGTCAAGCTCGACGCCGAGGACTACTGGGAACCCCGCGCCAACGGCCTGACCACGGTCCCCTGCGGCCGGTGCCCCGTCTTCGAGCTCTGCGAGGAGGGCGGGCCCGTGTGGGCCGGTGGCTGCGAGTACTTCGACCAGTGGCTCGCGTAGGCTCATGGCCGATTGTTAGTAGCCGCTTGTCGGGTTCCGATTGTTAGAAGAATCCGATGACGCCCGGAGACCGATGGCCCAGGCGTGAGGTGTAATATGTGGTTCCTTGGTTGTATAACTTGCATTGCATAGCTCAGGCGTTCTACGGATGGACGGTGGGATTGATTGAGTTAATTCCTCGGATTGGAGAAGGCACAATTCGCACCTGTACTAACCCATTGCCGGCGAACGGAGTCAAAGATTTATACAAGCCCACCTTCCCTATGGGATGTGGGATTTGTGACCTGCAACTTAATATCGACATATAACCGTTGTAATGCGGATCTAGTGTTCCGAAACATGATGCTTTCTACGTGGTGTAGGGTGAACGTCGTTGGTATCTAGCTATTGCTGTTACCATCATCACGTAGCACAATCCCGGAATGGAATGTGATACCCAGGATCTATCTAATTATGTCCCAGACCCCAGAGACTCGGGGCACCTACGTTGAAACACCCTACATAGCTACATTCCACCGCCACAGGATCAATCATGGGCGATAAATCCTGGGCAAAGCCAACCCACACAACTCGCAGTCTCGCTCCTCCATGTCTCGTCCATGCCTACCTCCGTAGTAGGCACGGGGCTCTCTATTCACAGTCGGCATTACGCTACGGTACGATGCCAGTTACCATGAACAGGAACAATAGAGGACTTCGGAACTTGTGGTTCGCTTCTATCTATATCCCGAGTAGGGCGGATAGCATGCAAATGAACGGAGGATATAAGAATGCGCGCACAATCTTGCCACCTTTCTCAGATGCGAGAGAGCGGTATTTCTTCCTTCTCTCGGCTTTACCAATAGCATCATCCGTCACCATGCACGAGTTTTGAGTGGCTAGGACCTCGGTCCTGCACGGCGCTGGGGGACGCCGTATCAACTAAATGAGCCCTACTCCATTCTCGTGGTACATGGGCTCTAACTTGAGGTATCTCGCAAGCCCTTCGACCCCGAGAATCATATTGGGCTGGCCATGGGTTCTTCTTGGTGACCAAACGATCATTCTAAGGGACGGAATAGTTTTAAGGTAGACGATATGCCCCTATCCTACCTGCGTACATTAAGATGTACTGAACATGAGCGAAATGCACATAAACCCCCAGGTGCACACGGAGAACTACGGCTTGATATCAACTTGGCACAGTGAGATAACGGTCATTTGGAGAACGCGATCATGGGCAGAAAGGGTTCGCAGCTAACTGAGCTCGAAATTACTTTTCTAGCTTTCCTCGACGATCCTTTTGGATCACGAAGGACTATGTCCATCTCCCCAACAATTCCACTGGCTTGGATGCCATCTAGAAAGCCACAGAACGCAACGCCATGTGCGGACAGAGTTATTACGCCCGGAGAGAAGAGGACCTTGCAGGGTTCTTTTACAACTCGCCAGAGTCCACAATGGTAGGTCGCTTGTTGTACTTGACAGCACCGCTCTGGGAGCCGGTAGCCTCAATGGCCTTGACAATTTTCATCGAGTCCTCGTCGGCGACCTCGCCGAAAACGACGTGTCGCGAGTTAAGCCAAGAGGTGACGACGGTGGTGATGAAGAACTGGGAGCCGTTGCTGGATTGGAAAGTTAGCTTTACTAATACTGATACAAGCGTGTGGTAAAGGCGCGGGAAAGATCGCTCACGTGTTAGGACCGGCGTTGGCCATGGACAGCAAGCCGGGCTTGTCGTGCTTCAGGGTGAAGTTCTCGTCGGCGAACTTCTCGCCGTAGATGGACTTACCACCCGTGCCCTGGATTGACGTTAGCCGGAACCGAAAGTCGACCCATCTACTAGGGATAAACGTACGTTACCGCGGGTGAAGTCACCGCCCTGGAGCATGAACTCGGGGATGATTCGGTGGAAGGAAGAACCCTTGTAGCCGAAGCCCTTCTCGCCGGTGCAGAGAGCTCGGAAGTTCTCAGCAGTCTTAGGGACGACATCGTCGAAGAGGTTGAAGTTGATGCGGCCGGACTGCTCTATATGGGAGGATGCTCTGTCAGCTCGAATTCAATAGAAAGTTCACAGCCACTAGGAAGCTTGGGAAGGCGGTAGCGAATGGGTCATTGCGACTCGTGGCGACTTTGGGAATGAGGAGTGATGAATGAATACAACAACGATATGACAGAGCCTCGGCCACGTAACAGGTAAATAAATGACAATAAACAATGAAGGAAATGTCTCTTCATCGGTTAATGTGCAGAGACATCCAAACGACACATTGACGAATCCCTGGGGGATGGAAGGAGATTGCTTACCCTTGACAGTAGCAGTAGGTCGGCCGTTGTTGTCGAGGACGGGGCCCTCCCAGGTAACGTCGAAGAAGCTATGGTTACAATGTCAACAGAGCAGTTCTTGAGTATCCTCGGGGTGGGCATGAGCTTCGGAAGGTGGGAACGAAACTTACACTTTCTTGGTCATGTTGGCTGATGTGACAGAGAAGAAACGAATTGAGAATGAAGAAGATGGAGATGAAGCTGTCTTGGGGAAGAGAAAAGGTCGAGAAGTTGAGGAGGTTGCTGTGGTCGAGATCGAGGAAGAAAAGTGTCGAGCAACGCGGGGTTCAACACGAAGGAGGGGCTTCAGTGATGCCATGTCTGGAAAGTACAGGGGTACCTAGGTACTTCATAGTCGGTATTAGTTTGTGGCCAATGACGCGATCAATAAAAGCGGAAACCCGGTGACACCAACTGCATCGCAGCTGTAACTGCCTCCACCTGGAAGCGTAACAAAGAGACGGGAATCTCGGGGAGAGGCAGCAAAGTACTTGTCTGTACTCCGTGCTGTCGAGTGCTAATAACAGCAGCGTTGGCTCTAGTCTGCACTGCAGAAAAAGCATCGAGCTGGCAAGCTGGGAAGGACAAGGTACATAGGGGAACCACATTCGGACCCCACCACCCCGCCTTGTTTTTCTGATCTGCGATCTGCACCTTGCTGGATTTGCTGTCCACTCTCTTCTTCGTGCTTGTAATAGCTTGGAGCTCTCCCCCTTGCTTGTGGTGCAAGATTGAATCGTCTCGTTGAATCATGGATGAATCAGGTCGATATCAGACTGAAGGTATCCAGGTATTGTATGCTATGGGCTGGCCTGTCACACCCTTGCCTTTTGCTCCCGTCGTATATGGTCCCGCCTCTAGTTGGAATCGTGAGAACCCCGCCATTGCTGCGATAGATGCGAGCAACTCTGCGATCCATCACGATCCTTGCCTTGGGTTGGGGGTGTGTGGCGAAAACCTGGGTAGTTCAAGCCCCTTATGCCATCCCAAGAAATGTTGCGTATGGGGATTGCAAGTTAACTATTCACTCATGTATCCCATGTGCAAGACAGAGTATACACGATGAGTGCGAACCTATCACCGCCACAACAGATCCGAGATAGACCGTGAGTGCGGATAGGAGGAGTCTGCGGAATATTCTCTGCAAGGTTCTATTTCTGGGCTGCTGATTGGGAATTGCAACCACGGGGGAGCTTCTCAGGTGCGGCAAGGCCGTGGCCCATCCTGCCCATAGCTGACATGAAGTGCAAGTCGCGCCATCGGGGCATGTACACCCCCCCACCCCTCCAACATATCCCGGTCCTTTCGGCATGGCTTCGGGTTTATATAAGGAAAGGCGGTATACCGGTACGGGGCTGAGTTGACCCGCCGGCAGGAAGAACGCTCTTAGGATGTCTCTCTCGGGATACTATGCTCCCCTGATGAACCCCATTGAAGCCATGCAGGTCGGACTCGTAGAAGGGGCAACTGGGAGCTCCGAGGGGTTCAGGAGATATCCAATCCGAAGCATCTCAGCTGCGGCACATCGCATCACGGTATGACAAGCAAGGCGTACCAGAGAAGCTCTGTCCACTTGAATTATCTGGAAGCCCCTCGCATAGTTCCCGGAGGCGAGATATTGAGAGTTGCAACTTGCAACGATTCCCAGGTGCAGGCAAAGCTATATTTGAGAAGAAAGAACACTACCACGTACCGTATAAGACTTCGACGCTGATGAGTTAAGGTAAAATAGAGTTTTGAGAGCCAAGTTAAATCAGACCACAGAAAACTCTTGTCAATAATTGGGGTGACCTGGCGTTTGGTCAGAGCAGAAAGTCTTCTGATGAAGCTTATGGTGAGCTGTATCTGGCCGAAAGATCCCGAACAAAAATTTACAGGTGAATACACAAGCACGTTAATGCATATGCAACTAATTGCCTGCAGAAATAGACGTATCCGAGATATTCTGATAAATGATATACCCCTGAACAGGCTTGCACTAGGGTGATGGAGGTAGCCATCAGTCCAGAAGCGTTCTAACAGGAGTGGTCAGCTCAACCAAGCTCTATTTCGCTGCATTGATGCCATATTTCACAGGGTAAAAAAGTCGCTCCGCTCCTAAGTAAATGAGAATCAGTATATTTACTTGAACCAATGAGAGAGAGGCGAAATAAGAGTGTTCTAGTAGGCGTAACGATCAATAGTTTCGAAATTCCGATATCCGGAAGGGAAATTGCCAAGGTTCCAGATTGCTTCGGCTTGTTGGCGTTTGTGCTTTGATAGAAGCTCGAGAATGTGGTGAAGAACTCTTAGGCTCTGCATAATGCATCTCCTCAATTCCCCAAATAAACTAAACGTATATTTGCATCTCACGAGGACTCTCGTAATCCCGCGGACACTTCGAAACTGGCTATATTATCCAAACTAGACGTAACTAACAGCGAGAATCCCTACTGAATTTCCATTAGAACTCGCCCATATTTTATCATTTACTCTGGGGACATTCGACCTTTTTTTACTGGTATGCAAAGGTAGATGGAACGAAGAGCCGATTGAACAAGCCTTATGTGACTACTGAGATTATGCAACTATTTGGGTACCTAAAAGAGAGGAAACTGCCCCGAAAATTGATGCGGCTTGATCACGTGATCAGTCTTGGATACCGTGTTTGATTGTTCCCTGGGATTCGGACAATCCTGGTTATTAATTAAATTGACAGGGGCCAAGCCAAGGTCGAAGGGCAACAAACAGGTGTCTCCATCGTCGAAACCTGACCATTACCACGATCACAGCACCAAACCACCGGCCTCTCTTCAACGACAAAACACACACTATCCTGCTTCCTACGCAACTGGCCGTGTCTTAAAATTGTCTCCGTCGGGAGACTTCGCTGTCAATATGGATTTCAATAGTTTGAAGGACCAGGTTTCTAACCTGACCTTGTACGACATCAAGGCCGGCTTTCGCAAGGCCCAGAATGGTGCGCCCAGTCTTTTCCTATTCCCATATCTTGATCACTTGATGCTCATGGAATTTGGCTCGCAGCTGTGATGAACTATACGGAGATGGAGGCAAAGGTAGCTATCATCATCCCCTTTATGCGACGGGAATGGTCCACTGATTGCGACCCAACGACATAGGTGCGAGAGGCCACCAATAACGAGCCATGGGGCGCATCTTCGTCGCTCATGCAGGAAATCGCCAATGGCACGTTCAATTAGTATTTATTCCCTCCTTATCACATCCATCGCGTTCTCGCGGCTGATTTCAACCAGTCAAACCCTGAACGAGATTATGCCTATGATCTATCGACGTTTCACCGAGAAGTCCGCCGAGGAATGGAGACAAATCTACAAAGCATTACAGTTGCTGGAGTACCTGATCAAGCATGGTTCTGAGCGGGTCATCGACGATGCAAGAGGACACATTACACTGCTGAAGATGCTGCGACAATTCCACTTTATCGATCAAAACGGCAAAGACCAAGGCGTTAACGTGAGGAACCGCGCCAAGGAACTGGCAGAACTCCTGAGCGACGTTGATCGGATTCGCGCAGAACGCAAAAAGGCTAGGGCCAACAAGGCAAAGTATACCGGTGTTGAAGGAGGCGCCAGCGGTTTCTCGAGCAGCAGCAGATACGGCGGTTTTGGGAGCGAATCCGGCGGGTATGGAGCTGGTTCCACGACATATGGTGGATACTCCGGCGGTGTATACGGCGACGGCGGAGGTTTTGGAGGACAGTCGGATGATTGGAGAGACAGCAGCAGTCGAGCCGACAAGTTCGAAGAATACGACGAGTATGACGAGGGGGCTACCCACGCAACTTCGTCACGCACAAGGAGGCCCGAACGAACCGAAAGGACGGGGGTTAAGAAGAGCACAGGAGCAAAGGCACCTGAGAAGAAGAAAGAGCCTGAAGTCGATCTGTTCTCCTTCGACGAGCCCGAGTCCACAGCTTCTGCTCCGGCTCCCGCTCCGTCCAACGGCTTGGCTGCGTTGTCGAGTCCTACCAACGATGAAGATGACTTTGATGATTTCCAATCGGCAACGCCCGCGCCCCAGACGTCCGCGCCATCCAATTCATTCGGTATTGCACCACCAATGGTCACTTCGAGCGCCCAGTCCACCGCCACATTTGCTGCCCCCACGCCAGTATCTGTGCCTCAGCAGGCTAGTCTTTCCAACATGATGTCGTCGCTGTCGCCCCCTCCGAGCTCTAATGCCACTCCCGCGGCCAACTATTCTGCTTTCAAGGCTCCTACGTCTACCAGCTCCCTTCCCGCGCAAGCAGCAAAACCAATGGGCTTTCAGGCAGCGACACCGAACTACTTCCAGTCCGTCCAAGCCCAGCCAACAGGCTCTTCGGTGTCCGGTTTTTCATCTACGTCGGCGATGTCAGCGCCCTCGGGAATGTCAGCACTCAACAAGCCCGCAGCTCCTGCGGCAGGGAAGTCCTCTGCTGCGGGTGGCGATCCTTTTGCCAACCTCTGGGGACAAGCGGGTGGCAATGTCAAGAAGAGCACGCCTACGGCTGGACCTAAGATGGGCGAGCTCGCTAAAGAGAAGACGAATGCTTCTCTGTGGGGTGCTGCCGCTGCCAGCACCCAAAAGCCTGCAGCCAGCTCCGCCAATACCACAACTGGTAGCAGTGGCTTAGATGATTTACTAGGATGAAGGGCTGGATACCGCCATTCAAGCCCACATCCCGAGGGAGCAGTTTATATGATATCTCACGGATTCCCATAGTTGGTCAACCGCCAAAGCTGGGATCTCATGATTAAGCGAGAGGAATGGGCAACTTAGCACTTTTGGTGGTAGCACGAGTCGTGTAATCTCTAGATTGGCGTCAAGGTGGATAAAAAAATTAATGCAATCTGACGAGTCCTAACTTAGGGCCGTGATGCGGCTCATTTTTAGCGACCTACCCTACCGTGTCGTCTCTCGCATGTGTGTACCGGGAGGCGCAGCCAATAGCAATAGTCATATGAATCTCTAGCACTCAAGAAGCTCTAGGGAGTGCACTGCAGGATTTTGATGATATCACTCTTGAATGGTCTGGTCCGCTTCTATTCCTATACTCCGTTTACCTCCCTTTCACATTTGTTTATTTACTCGCATGGTATGGTTCTGGTTCCATTTGTGGTGGATGCAGGTCGCGAGGACCTGCAGCCAGCAAGCTCGGGACGACACATGAGACTGATTGGATAGGAGCTACTGCTGGTTGGAAACGGTTCTCTTCATAGCTTTAGGAGCACAGCGGCGGCTCTTTCACACGCTTCCGTGCATACAGTATAATACATACTTACCTCACGGGGTGCATCGCGTCATCTCCTCTTCATCTCGCCTTGCTCGGTCTCTATCTCAACAGCCGCGGCCTGAAACAGGTGCTGGTGGGGATCCGTCTAGGTAGTACCGTAGATGATTGAAGCCGACATGACATGCCGATGCTATTGATGCTGCGGTACCGACGTACATACGCAAAACACCGTACCTGACAACGTGTGCATTGGCAGTTAACCGCGGGCCGCGCTTAGCGGGCCCACCAGAGCTCGATGCAGATAAACCTTCATTTAACGACGGGCTCCCGGCAGCCAATCGAAATTCCCCGATCCCCAGACCCGCCGCGGTCGATCAGACAAGACGAGATTCAAACAGGCTTAGACCGGCCGTCTGGTGGTGCTGGGCGCGACTACGCTACACACGTTCATTGGAGGGAGGTGTTTACTCGCCTTTTGCTTTGATTGCTTGCTTATGTACTTGCTTGCCTCGCTAGGGCGGACGCTTTGTCCAGACTGATCCCTGGTAGTGGGGGTTCTGCGCGGCTAGCGAACAAAAGCCGCGCCATGCCAAGTTACGCTTCCTATTGGTCGAGGCCAGCGCGTCGTGAGTCCGCCATCTGCTTCACCTTCTGCCCTGTCTTCTAGCCCACGAGTGAGACTGTGGTGGATAGCCGAACGATGGCAGCCGCGGGACGACAGCCATACGGCTTCTGGAATCGATGGGTGGTAGGACGATGGCTCCACTCACAGTAGCCGGCCTGAGAGGAGGAATAGCCGCGAAAGTCTGCTGGGATTCTGCCCTCTCAACGTGCGGATCGAGACGGTGAGTCCTTGGCTCGGTCGATGCAGGTATGCTGCCGGTGGTGGTGGTGGTTCCCGAAAATAGAGCGCCTCCGGATACATAAGGTGAGAGTCGTCCACGCAAGAGTTGACGGTCTCTCTTTTTGTTCCATCATCAAGACAAGCAAAATCTCCTCACAATAACGACTTTCCTTGAGTCTTCCTTTCCTATTTTTTTCCTATTTCTTTTTTTTTCCACTATCTGCTTTCTATCTCTGGGTGTTTCCTATATCTATACGATCACTAGGTTCTTCTCTCGGCGCTTATAACGAGTTTCCTATTCACGGTCTCTTTCGAAATTATCTATATTTCGCCGCAGAAGTCGTTCAAGCCTTTCAAGTAGCAGTGGATCTGCTTCATACCTGGACTTCCTTCTTTCAAGTTCAGATAGAGTATTTTCGTTCTCTTTCTTCACAGCATTATCCTAAGCGGATAACCAGCTTCGTGTAACGAAACCCTAACGACTCTCCTATTCGTTTCCGGTCGAGGCACGACCCCAGTCTTTCACGATTCCTTCCTCAGCCAACTCCCCAGTGCTCATCCCCAGCCCACGGCCGCGCCTCCCCACGCGCACCGTCCACTTGACAAGACCCAAGCTCTCGCTTATCACCGATTTCACCACCGGCATACCCCTGAAGATGCGGTTCCAATCCCCGCAGCTCGGCGCCCTCGGCGTCACCTTCACGGCGATGCGGCTCATGCAGTTCGCCTCGCTCATCGCCGTCGTCGGGCTCGTTGCCAACTTCATTGAAGAGATCACCGGTTCCCAGCTCGCCGTGCCCAAGGTATTGGTGGGCACCATCACCGTGGTACGTATAACCGATATATCTATTCTCAGTTATCACATCTGCCGGGCCTTCCTTACTGACTCGAACTTCCTTAGGCGAGCGTCGCTCTTCTCTACGTCATGGTCTCCTACATCCTCTACTACGACAGCCTGCTGCCGCTCCTCATCGCCGTGGCCTCCGACTTCGCGATGCTGATCGCCTTCATCGTGGTGGCCGCGACGTCGGGCAAGAACCTCAACCTGCTGGAGTGCTCGGCGCTCGCACCGCCGCCCGACCGGTCAGGTCAGTCGCAGACGGTGACCTTCACCAGCGTCTCGGTGCCGCCGGCCAGCAGCGAGAACGGCAACTACTACGGCAACAACGGCAACGGCAACAGCGGCCTTTACAGCTACGCCAACCGCCGCGCCGCCGTCCTCAAGCCCACCGTCGACTACTTCTCCTTCGTGGCCCAGGACCAGCCCCACTGCTACGAGATCAAGGCCGTCTGGGGCCTCAGCATCGCGCTGTGCGTCCTCTTCGGCTTCTCGTCGATCGTGTGCGCGGGGCTCTGGCGCCGTGTCAAGGGCCCCGCCGCCGCCCCCAAGGACATTGAGGGTTAGGGGCGCGCGGGCGCTGCTGCTCGTGGGGGTTCCTCCTCCTCTTCCCTCGAGGAGGAGGCGAAGGGGGTAGGGGCACATAGCGAGGAAGAGGGGGCCGCCGGTGGGGAAAGCACAGACGGGGTCCGGAGCTTCGTCTCGGGCTCCTCCGCCGCGCTCAGCACCCGGAGCCTCAGTCCCACCCGTCTCGGCCCCCGATTCCCGCCCCTGCCTCCCCCCACCACGGCGCCCGACTCCTGCATCTCCCCGGCCGCGCCGATATCGGCCCAGACAGTCCTGCGGCGGCCCGTGCCCGCCCCCGCGCCCCCGATCCCCTCGGTCGTCGTCCACTCTAGCCGGATGTCCGGGCCCACGACGCTGGTCGTCGGCCGCTCGCTCACACACACGCAAGACAACCGCCAGCCGCCCCGGCAGCCCGACTCCCCCTCCGCCGCTGCCGCCGCCAGCGCTGGCACCGCCGCCATGCCGCCAATGCCCTTCTCGACACCGGAGCCCGAGCTCCGCTCCGTCCCGCCGCCCCCCGCCCCTACCA